>JAZHYW010030333.1:0-18975 GCA_037355805.1 Ixodes ricinus
GGACTACAAAGTCTATGTTACCCCACATCGTACCTTGAACACCTGTCATGGTGTCATCTCAGAGGAAAACCTGCTGGAGCCTAGCAAAGAGGAGATCTTAGAGGGCTTTTCCGGACAGGGGGCGGACGCCGTGCGACGAGTCTCCATACGCGGAGAGGGACAGGAGAGACCATTTAAGCACTTAGTCCTCACTTTTGCTTCCACCATGCTGCCTGAGAGCATCAAGGCAGGCTATCTTCTCTGCAAGGTGCGCCCTTGCATACCAAACCCGAGACTTCTTCAAATGACAACGATTTTGTCACAGTTATGTCACCTGTCGTGGGAAAGCGACATGCGCAAAGTACAGACCTACATACCATCCGGCTAACACCTGCAAGGGTATATTTCTCAAGTGTGTAACTGGCGCTGGTGCCTTCCATACCTACTCTCGAGCCTGTCCAAAGTTCCAAAAGGAAAATAAAATCTAACGCTAAAGATCAAAGAAAACCTCCCATAACCTGAGGCAAGGAAATGAGTTTCCTCCTCCAAGGAGGCACTTATGCCGAGGCGGATGCCAGGGGGCGGCGCCTCCACTAAAAACATCGGTGGGCACTCAGTACAGTCTTGGCGACTTTGAGTGCACACCCAGCCCCCAAACACTAGTGAGGCCTCTGGGTTCCGAGACCCCAGCGTTCCTGCCCAATGCCCCACGTGCTAAGTCGATTCTGCCATTGCCCTGGCCCTAAGCCTCCGAGTAGTGCTTGGCGCCACTCCCTCTTAAAGCCGTGAGGCGTCTCCGTCTTCTACTTCCCGCGAGAGGAGGAGGTCATGGAGGTATTTGCCGATCCGATGGAACCACCTCCACCCGCCAAGGGAGGTACGAAACCTACGTCCGAAAAGAGGAACCAGAAGAAAAACAAACAAAAAAACTAGTGTCACTGCCCCAGTCTGTGTTCACTATTTTTGCAGCTGTGAACCCAAAACGTTTAACAATATTTTAATTAAGCTGAGGTGAGTTATTTCGATTTCATGCCGTGGAACTGTTGGGGTAACCTTCACAAAATAGATCATGCTCACTTTTTAATTTATGAGCCACGTCCAATAGCTCTAGCATTACAGGATACCTATTTGACATCCACAGATACACAAGTTTTACGAAACTATCACCTCTTCCGCAAAGACCTCCCATCTCCTAATTCATCTGGTAGTGTTGCAATTGTTTGGCAGAGTGGAGTGGCATGTGCCCAGGTTCCCATTAAATCGACCCTCAAGGCTGTGAAAGCACGAGTTCTTACAGACCGTCTCATTACTGTTGTTTCACTGTAATCTGAGGTGATTTAATGCTCATCCCACCTTGTGGGGGCAGTTCATCGATTGATTTCCGCGGAGGAGTCATTGAACGGTTTTCATTGTGTTCACATTTGTCTTTTAGGTAATAAAGCCCCAACCTTTTTTTAGTTCGGCACACAACGCTTTCACCTGCATTGATTTATCCATTTTATCGCCATCATTGCCTCCTATTTGACAGATTTTATAGAATCAAATTTGAGAGTGACAACCTTCCAGTTGCTTTAGAGAGTATGGTCGAGCTCCCCATACTTAAAACCGTAGGCCGAGGTGAAAACTTGACAAGTCAGACTTGGAACATTTCAGCCTAGCTGCTACACTTGATGCTTTATCATTGGCCGCTTAGTCCACTGAAGAAGCTATAACAAATGTTACTCAACAGATAATCAATGCTGCTGAGCACTCTATCCCACGTACCTCAGGTAATTTAGCAAAGATGTGCAAGCCGTGGTAGAACAAAGGTTGTTCAAGCCCCTTACAAGCCAAAATAGATCCTTGAATGTTTTCCGTGGGTACCGCGCCGTGGAGAACAAGACCGAATTTAAGAGACGAAAAGCGCAAGCCCGCTGGACAAGAAAACAGGCAAAGAAACATCTTGGATAAATTATCTCTCCTATATAAGTAGTTTTCTAACGGCTAAAGAAGTTTTGGATCGTGTATAAAAAATCAAAGGTGACTACCGCGTTTTTACCACCCCGGTATTTAATCTGCCTCTGTGGTCTGTCAAAGATATTCCTAATGAACTTGCTCAGCATATTCATAGTGTATTTGGCTTTGATATATGTAGTTCTGAATTCAAACTGTTTATATCTCGCGTAGAGAGGTGCTCTACTTCTATAGGGGGGGGGGGGGGATCTAGACTCAGAACCATATAATCTGCACTTTACAATGTGCGATCTAGACCAAACTCTCGATGCAGAGGGGATGTCTGCACCGGGGCCACGCGCACTGCACTATGCTCTGCTTCGAAAGCTGTCACGTCGCTCAAAACCCTCGTCCTTTTTTTTTCAAATCTCTGTGGGAGAAGGCATGCTTCCCCAGGCATGGAAGCAGGCTCACGTTTTACCGCTTCTGAAACATGGCGAAGACGCTACGCTCCTTCCGATTACCGACCCATTGCACTCCTAGCTGGCTGGGAAAAACATATGAGACACTGAAGAACAGACGATTAATGTACATTTTAGAAAAAGATAACGCTTTGCAAATAACACATGTTGTTTTCGTCGCTGTCTATCTGCACTGAATTACTTGGTCCGCCTGGAAACAATAGTCCGTGACGTATGCGTACATAAAAAACACCGTGTCTCTCTTTTCATTTACATCGACAAAGCATACGATAGCACTTGGACGTTTCGAATACTTAAAGTCCTTTACAGTTATGGTGTACGGGGCCGAATGTTGAAGTGTATAGGATACTTTTTTACGGAGAGGACAATTCAGGTCCGACTTGGCTCTACTTTGACAGATCCATTAAATAAAGAAAGCGGAGCTCCTCAAGGGGCCATCCTAAGCGTCACCTTGTTTTTGGTCAAGATAAAATTCGTTGCCAGAATTTTCCCGTCTTCCATCTCATATTCGCTTTACGTAGACGATATTCAAATCTAAGGTTTATTTTGTTATAGTTCCACCTGTGAACGCCAGCTTCAGTTAGCATTAAACAATCATGGTAGTTGGGCAGACGAAAATGGTTTTAGGTTTTCTCCAGAAAATACAGCTTGTATGCCGTTTTTCTTGTGTCGACGGCTACCTTTGAATCCAGACCTCGAACTAAAATCCACGCGGTTGCTTATTAAAATGAGCACGGATTGCTGTATATGATCTTTGAGAAGAAGCTTATTTTTATTTCCCACTTGAAGCGTCTTAATTAAAAATGCCTTAAAAGTATGCGCATCTTAAAAGTCTTGGCACACAAGACTTGTGAGTCAGATAGAGGCTGTCTGCCGCGCCTATACAATTCCTTTGTTTGAGCCCTTCCTGACAACCCTATTGAAAACACCAGCAAGAAAATTTAACTGGTCGAGTTAGTAATTAAGCTTGTCAAGCTGGTTAATGTGATATTTATATTGATTTAATTGGCAATCAAGATGGTTTAAGCTGGGCGAGCTAGATTTTGAGCTGGTCAGTCTGGTTTAAGGAAAAGCCTCTATGGTCTAACTAGAATTTAGTTTAAAAATCAATCTGGTGTAGCCAGAAACCAGTCTGGTCCTAACCGGTTGAACTGGTCTTCTATGGAGCCAATGTGGTCAAGCTGGGAGACCAGCTGGCGAAGCAGGTCAAATTTCTAATCGTGCTGGTCAAGCTAGTCTTGCTGGGAGCGCGCACGTTAAGGTCGGCTAGAGCTGGTCGAACTGGCCTTGCTGGGAACGCGCGCGCCAAAGGCGGCTTGGGCTGGGACGAGGACAGTTTCTGTTCATTGCCGTCTCGTTTTTTGGTAGATGACCAGGCGCTTCAGGCTCGCTGCGAGCTGCCTTTGTGTGCGAGAAGAGAGAGAGAGAGAGTGGTCGGAACGGAGAATTTGAGATACGTTTGGCTAGCTGGGGCAGATTTTCGAAGGGACGGGTTTGTGCACGTTGTTTGGGTACTACTTGGACGGCGGTGCGAGCGAAGCGAGTTTTGAGGAGACATTAAGCGTCAGTCCGTTGAGCGCGAAAAGAAGTCGGACGTCCCGACTGAGGCGTCATTTCGTGTCTTCGTACGTGTGTGTGCTCGTGAATGACGGTGGTGGCGAGGTGTACCACCAATGCCATCTAAGCCACACGGATTTCCTCGTCTTTGCCGACTACGAAAGAGGCCGCTCGCTTCGCCCCTGTCACTGGCGTGACCCAGGTTCCCTTCTCTTATCCGTGTCGTATTAATTATTGTTATTGCCTTGTTATGGCGTCTATCTAGTATTTTTGAGTTGAGAAATAAGCAATCTAGTTTTAATAATATTTCTTTTGCACCAAGAACTACTGTTTGTGCTTCAATTAGTACTGTGTCAGTGCCGATGATGTGTAGCATCTAATACTCTGTCAGACGGCGTTTTAAAGATCCTTACACTAAGCTCCTTTATAAAATCGGCGAACCAGCGCACGCCGATGAGCACGTGCGCGCGCCACAGAGCACGCGCGCACTCCACATCGCGAGCTGATTGGGCGATTTTTTAAAGGAGCTTAGTGGAAAGGATCTTTAGAACGCCGTCTGACACCGGTATAAGCTCATGTGAGCAGGCCGCAAGTATTAAAATAATATATTGGATTGCGAGTCGCCTTTTCTCAAGAGTTTGACTTGTTTCTTCTGTGTATTAAATTAAATTGGTCAAACTGGTGGGGAAGTTCATCAACTTAACCAGCATGACCAGTTCAACCAGCAGTGACCAGTTCAAGAAGTATGACCAGCATGCCAAACTGGGCATGATGGAGCAATATCCAAGC
Source organism: Ixodes ricinus (assembly GCA_037355805.1). NCBI lineage: Eukaryota > Metazoa > Arthropoda > Arachnida > Ixodida > Ixodidae > Ixodes > Ixodes ricinus. The sequence continues at coordinate 4,740 of JAZHYW010030333.1, forward strand.
TTGAAGCTGGTACACTGGTACCAGCTTAAGCTGTTTTTTTCAGTGGGGTATGTTGCTATATAGTATGAATCAGCACGACAATCGGTTCAGAAAATATTAGATCCAGTGCACCATCTTGGTTTACTACTCGCCACGGGTACTTTCTGTACATCCCCCATTCTGAATTTATACGCCGAGTCTTACGTGTTGTCGTTAGATAAAAGACGGCAATATTTAAGTATGACTTATGCCTACAAATCTTAGCTAACCCTCGCCATCCAACGCATGATTCCATAAAACGTTTAATGGTTTATAAAATTTTCGAAACCAAGCCCAGCATCGTGCGGCCGTTAAGCCTCCGCCTCACAGACTGACCACCATACATCTCTTCCAATTTTTCTTGATTGAATGTCCCTACTTTCAACCGTTTATTGCTCCCTGTCTAGTATTTTTCGAGTCGAGAAATAAGCACTCTAGTTTTAATAATATTTTTTTTTGCACCAAGAACTACTGTCTGTGCGTCGGTTAGTACTGTGTCAGCGCCGATGATGTGTGGCACCTGAGTTCATGTGAGCAGGACTCGAGTACGTAAATAATAAATTGGATGCCAAGTTGCCTTTTCTGAAGTGTTTGATTTGTTTATTCTTTGTATCAATTTAATTTGGTCAAACTGGTAGGGAAGTTCTCCAACTTAACCAGCATAACCAGTTTAACCAGCGTGACCCCTTTAACTCGCATGACCTGTTCAAACTGATTGACTACGTTAACTCGCATGATCAGTTCAGCAAGTATGACCAATATGCCAAACTGCACATGATGGAGCGATATCCATGCTTGAAGCTGGTACACTGGTACCAGTGTAAGCGATTTTTAATAGGGTATGTTGATATATATTATGAATGCATAGTATGTAGCATAGTGTTTACTAGTTGAAATAATGACTGTACATGCTCATTTACATCGGGTTACATCAAGAAATGCTTCACAAGAAAACGTTCGAGGTGGATGGTGCCCGATCGTCCCAAGGATCGCACGTGCACGAGTCGTCGTCGTTTTTCTCGTTTCGTCTCTGGTGCTGGTACACACGAGCGGACACGACACCTCTCCCCCTATGAGGAGTTCCTGTACCTGGCAGGCGGACGTTTCGTCCTTGTCGATTTGCGCAGCACAGGTTCTTCAACAGATGACTTCGAGTCGTTACTTTCGCGCTCGTGGTTACACTTCCGAATGTGGTTCAAGTGTCGGCGAACTGTCTCTTCTCCGCACTGCACCAGCCATGAGCGTGGACCGAATTTCCTGACCAATGTGCCTGCAATCCATTCAGGTTTTTCAGGAACTGTCGGATCATGACATGTCCTCCCACCTGCAGCTGGCGGTTTCTAGGTAACTTCTCCGTTGCCACTGGTGTAGCTTTGGTGGGTACAACATGGTCTAGAAGAGTCGGTAATTCCCTCCCGAACATTGCCTTAGCCGGGGTCATGTTCGTCGTGTGGTGGACCGTACAGTGCTGACGGAATAAGAACCTCGACAGCCGTAGGTTCACCGATCCAGATGGTTCCCGTGCTAGTGCCTTCTTCAGTTCGCCCACGTAGCGTTCTGCCTGCCCATTAGTGGCAGGGTGGTACGGGGCAGACGTGACGTGCTGAACCCCATTGTTCTTGTAGAACGTCGCAATCTCAGCAGAGACGAAAGCTGTGCCGTTGTCCGACACTACTTTGTGTGGAATTCCAAACGTCGCAAACAGGCATCGCAGCACATCGATGACAGCCGCCGACGTAGGATGGCTTACTTGACGTACCTCCAGCCATTTGGTGAAGGCATCCACCACCACCAAGAAAGTGCGTCCCTCCACGGGACCTGCAAAATCCACATGCAGTGCGTGCCACGGTGTGGACGGTTGAGGCCACGGCGGAATGTCGGCCTTTGCTGGGTTTCTCTGTGTACGTTGGCATGGATCACAAGATCCAACGGTTGTTTGAATGTCTTCATCCAATCCTGGCCACCACAAGTAACTCCGAGCGCAAGTCTTCATACCTATTACACCTCGATGTCCTGCGTGAACCAGGCTCATGGCTTGCTCCCGTGCAGCTGTAGGAATGACAACCCTTGTTCCACAGGTGATGCAGCCGCGATGAGTAGCCAGTTCCGTGGCTCTTCTGCGGTAAGGTTTGTAGTCATCGCCTTTTAGCTGCTGCACCGTACCTTCTTGTATCGCTGTGTAGAGCTTTGAGAGTATGGTATCTTCCTGTGTTATTTTCGCTATAACGTCTGCTGTCAGGGGTGGTTGTGACAATGCTTCGAACATTAGAATGTCGCCAGGGACCTGGGGTTCCTCGATGCGCTCTGGATGTGGCAACCTACTGAGTGCATCAGCGTTCTGGTGCATCTTTCCGGCCCGGAACTTAAGGTCGTAGTCATACGCCGCTAGCTTCAGACACCAGCGTGTCATGCGGGGGAAAGCATCTGCGGTACTGGTTTTCGAGGTCCAAGAATTCCCAGTAACGGCTGATGGTCAGTTATGAATGTCACGTGGCGTCCCGCAATGTACTTGTGGAAGTGGTCAGCTGCGAACACCACGGCCAGGCCCTCCCGGTCTAGTTGAGCGTAATTGCGCTCTGCTGTACCCAATGTTCGTGAGGCAAAAGCTATGGGAGCCTCTCTGCCCAAGCTGTCTTGCTGCGCCATCACTGCACCGACGCCATAAGGCGAGGCATCACACGAGATGATGAGAGGCTTTGTCTCGTCATAATGTGTCAGGACAGTCTTCTTCAAAATCAGCTGTTTCAGCTCGTCAAAAGCTTTCTGATGTGGATCTTCCCATTTCCACGGTATGTCCTTCTGTAGTAACTCATACAGTGATGATGCTACTGTAGCCCTTTGCTCCAAGAAACGGTCGTAGAAGGCTAGCAGGCCTAAAAAGGACTGTAGAGTCTGCTTGCTTGTTGGCGCTGGTGCTTCCACGATGGCTCGTACCTTGTCTTCTGTTTTGTGTATTCCCTTGGCATCAATCCGGTGGCCCAGGAACTGCACTTCCGGTACGCTGAAACGACACTTTGTCTTGTTCAGTCGCAAGTTTGCTTGAAGAAGGCGTTGTAGCACCTTTGTCAGCCGCTCTCTGTGCTCCTGTTCCGTGGTGCCACTGACGATGATATCGTCGAGGTACACACAGACCCCGGGCAGTCCACTCAGAGTGTTCTCCATGAATCTTTGGAAAATGGCTGGGGCTGCAGCTACACCGAAGGGAAGTCTTTTTACCTTGTAAAGCCCTTTCAATGTGTTTACGGTGAGGACTTCTGATGTAGCTGAAGTCACGTGGAGTTGCTGGTACGCCTGCGCAAGGTCCAGCGTGCTGAAAGTTGTCGCACCTCGCAGAGTGCTGAGGACGTCCTCTGTTGTAGGTAGTGGGTAAGATGCCTTCTTTGTGGCTTCATTCACGGTGCTCCGATAGTCGCCGCAAAGTCGAAGGCTCCCGTCCTTTTGCGCACCAATACCAACGGAGTAGCCCAGTCAGAGTGTTGTGTTGGCTCCAAAATTCCTTGCTCCTGAAGTCGGTCAATTTCCGCTTCGACTTTCGAACGGAGGGCAAACGGAACAGGCCGTGCCTTGAGGAACTTGGTCCTCGCTTCCTCTGTCAACTCCAGGTGTACCAGTGCTCCGGCATGGCCCGTGATATCTTCGGAAAAACCGAATCAAAATCTTGGAGGAGTTGTGTAATATCGGAACATCCTCCTGTCAGGTGAATGCCACTGACCGTGATGCCCAGCGTTCCGAACCAGTTGCGTCCAAGCAAGCTGCATCCAGAGCCTTGAACCACAAGTAGGGGTAGCTGGTACGTCTTGTCTTTGTGGCGAACAGCCACCGTTGTTGTACCGGAGACTCGCAGTGCCTGGCCGGACCAAGTAGTGAGGTGAATGTCACCTTGTTTCAACTCCAGTGAGGTGCTTGGCCAGGTTGCCCGAAAAGTGTCGATGCTGATCATTGTACAAGCGGCACCTGAGTCCACTTCAAATGTCATTGGTTTGTTGTTCACGTGAACCGTCACTGTGAACTTGGGAGCGATGGCCTCACTGGCTACTGAGTGTAGGTCATACAGAGTTGACATCTGTTGCTCAGAATGGTTCACTCGTGGAGTCGCTCGTGCTGTGTCCACGTGGTTGTTACGTTGGAGTCCTTTCTTGAAAGTATGAGTATGAGTATATAGTATGAGTGCACCATCTTGGTGTACTGACTCGCCACGGGTGGTTTGCATACATCCCCCATTTTGATTTTATACGCCGAGTCTTACGTGTTGTCATTAGATAAACGACGGCAATATTTAAGTATGACATATGCCTGCAAAGCTTAGCTAACCCTCGCCATCCAACGTATGATTCCATAAAATGTTCAAGGGTCTCTTGGATTTTTGAAAACAAGCCCAGCATCGTGCGGCCGTTAAGCCTCCACCTCGCAGATTACCATACATCTCTTTATTACCAGTTTATTCCGCCCTGGGAGAGACTGCCGGTTTGCTGCAATTGGTCGCTTACAAGATATAATGAGCACTGTGTTAGTTCGGTGGTTATCCTACAAGATTTTCAAGAGTGGCAGACAGAAAGTGCTGATTATTGATTATTGTCAGTTTCATACCGATAGGAATAAGTCTCAATTCTTCGCTGGATGTGCCGTGCATTTGGATAACTTTTCTAGAACTAAGCGCCTTAATTCAATGGCCAGTATATTTACAGCAGAACTCTATGCACTGTTCTTAGAAGTTGGCCATATTAGACTGAAGAGAACACTAATGTTGATTATATATGTGTACTCGCAAAGTATGATGAGTACAATTAGTTCCCTCAAAGACACCAATAATATGCTTGTACAGCTTGTGCTTGCCAAGATTAATAGTGCATTGCAGGACGGATAATATATTGTACATTGCTGGGTTCCAAGTCATGTAGGTGCATTGGGTAATTAGAAAGCAGATAGGCTCTCTTTTTCCTTCAGGAACCTTCGGCAGTTAGCAGACTTCTTACCTTACCGGGTATTAAACCGGTCGTGAGGGCATCAATTTTCCAGAGATGGCCAACAGAATGAGACAAAGAATCTGTCAATAAGCTTCACTTCACTATGCCCATTCTTGGATTGTGGTAGAGTGCGTCTTTAAAGAACCGATTCCATGAGGTCTTATTATGTCGCCTTCGCGTAAGCCATTCCTATATAGCCCAAAAATATCTCATCTGCGAAAAAGATACACCACGATTTACACACTGCGGGGATGTTGCTTCCATTCTACACATTCCATGCAGTTGTTCCGGTCTTGATGAAAAGGGCCGCCATCATTTTCCTGAATTGTTTAGATATCTTATACCTTTTCACTATGTTATTTTACTGGGAGACCGCGCTCTTATGTCATTTGAATATGTGCTCGTTTTATTTCTTGCCCAGGCATTTTTCGCCAGCTTTAATAGCCCTGACAATGACAAGCCAATCCCTTTCTACCAGAATGTGAATGAACAACCCAGTTTGGCGCAGTTTGGCCTAAGTAACAATTAGTGCCATTAAGCATCCAATCATCATCATCGTCACTCACAATAACAGCGTCTCAACATATGTATCTACACTCCTAGGTCTCCATATCTTCAATGTGATGGTCTTCGGGGCTGGAATATTGGCATGCCTACTTGAATTAACAACTAAAGAGGCGTGTAGCCCAGACGGCTTTCCCACTAGGGTTTTATTACGATATGCGTACAGGTCCTCAAAGTTTCTGCGAATAATCTTTACCAACTCCTTATACGACGGCCTATTCTCTGACCATTCGAAACTGGCCGAAATTGTGCCTACCTAGAAAGCTGGTGACGCTCTCCGCAAGTAGCTTCAGTCCTACTTCCGTACTATCTTAGTATAGCAAATTACTGGAGCACGTCTTATTCAAACACCTGGCCACCTTCCTTGAGAAATTTAGTGTTGGGCACCCGCCAACATGACTTCCGACGTCGACTTTCAGCTGTGACTCACCTGATAGAGACATTGCATGGCATCGCAGAAGTTCTAGAGAGGTCGGGGCAAATTGGTGTAGTGTTTATGAACTTTTCTAAAACCATCGAACGTGTGACGCATCCTAAACTTCTGCAAACAAAAATTCGAATTCTTCTAAATAGGAACAACCTTACCAAGTGGTTCGAATCATATATTGTAAATCGCAGTCAAAGTTCATTCGTTGGAGAACGGCTGCCTTCGATACCATCTTAGTTGTCTCGGTGTGTGTTACCCAGGTGTCTTTCCTCTGGCCCTTTTATTTCTTATTTTTATGAACGACCAGTGTAGTCGTGCTAAAGCAAAGATAAGAAATTTTACGGACGACTATATCTTGTTCAACGAAATAAAACAAGAAGAAGACCAACTTTAACTCAATAAATGCTTCCTGGATTTCACGAACTGATGCTCGGAATTGCAAATGCTAGTAAACATTATCAAAGGTGCGAGCACGACATTTCTCCAAAGCAAAATCGTCCGTTTAATTTTTCCTACATTATAAACAATCACTCTATCTTACCTGTGTTCAACTTCAAATACCTTGACGAAACTCCTTCAGCAGACCTGTGGTGGAACATTGATGTAGATACAATTGTACGCAATGCACAAGGTAAACTCTGGTTCCTTAATCATAATCTAAAGCATTGTACAAGTTCAACTAAACTGATGGCATATAAAAACTAGACTTGCCCAGTACTCGAGTATGCATCAGCTGTTTCGGACACTCGTATGCAAAACAAGATATGAACAAACTGGAATATGTTCAATGAAAAGCACTACGTTTCATATGTAACAAACATAGCACCCTCGCTTCTGTGTCCTCTTTCTGCGCACAGACCAAGTTGGACACACAACACGAAAGGCGCAACCACAATCGGATGTATTTTTTGTTTGGGTTATTGACCAATATTTTTAATATTGACATAGTTAATTACTTCAAAGCAAGATTGCCACTGTAGTTAGAGGCGTCCACAATAGGTCGTTGATGCCGTCCTTCTGCAGCACAGAGCATTTCAAGCAACCATTCTTTCCGATCTCTATTTGAAATTGAAAGAAACAACTTCTGCTATAGGTCACGACTTTGGCAGCGTTCAAAATGTTTTCAAATTGTTTACGGAAATCTATTTAGAAGAATTACCTCCACGCGCTTTGATGCAGCCGTCATATGTTTCAAGAAACATACGTGCTTTGTTCTGGAATGACATCTTTTGAATTTTGTTTCAAAGTGTACTTGATGCATTTTGCTAACTTTTGTTTGTATAATATACCTTAAAATATGTTTTTGTCTGTGTATTGACCTTCTGTACCACCCATGCCTACTGTGGCTCTCAAATGTGAGCCAGCAGTATGTCTGAATAAAGAATATAAAACATCATAGAACGCTAGATGACATTTGCTGAATCTGAAACAAGTTGCCTAATACACGTTGTTTTATTATCTTCGCTCGTACAAAGAAGACTAAAATCTGGACATGTACGATAACAACACCACGTACTGCATGGGGAGATTAAGTGAAGTTTTAATGCATTTATTGGTAAGATTGCCTGTTCTTGAGCTTAAAATCGCTAGCAAGAAACGCACATTAAGGTTGACGAAAGTCAAGATTAAATTTGTAAAATGCTAAGATCAACTTTTTTTATTTGACAATACTATCCGTCCTCCCAACGGGGACCATGATACGGGTGAGCAACAAAAGTTAACATAAATAGACAGGCAGATTATGGTGTACAATATAACATTACTAGCGTACTCTACAGTTATATATCGAGCGCAAAGAAAACACACTAACAAAAAGGAATACACAAAGCACTGTGAGCAACAAATTTGAAGACATTAATTTTACAATAAATTTTGCAGACCTCTAATAAATTCAGAAACGTTGTTGGCTGTGACGTAGCTTGCTGGCACCGCAGTTCACTCCTTTATCCTTCGGGAAAATATGAATTTTTAAAGCACTTTTTGGGACAACAGTATTTTTCAAGTGTTTTAGTGTGTTTATTTTGCGTAATTCTAGAGGTATGGGGTCCTATCAATCGATCTTGGTCAAGCAGAAATGTCCCGTTTAAAATAATGTAAAGCATTTTCAAGCATTTATTTCTCCGCCTGTCTTCTAGAAGTTTGATTCCTGCCCTGAAATACAGCTCCGTGGGTAAATCTAGCCTCCTATACTTCGGGAAAATAAAACGTAACGCGAATTTATGAATCCTCTCTAATTTTAATACTAACTTCTTTGTGTACGGGTCTTACACTTGTCTGGCATATTCTAGACTGAATCTTATCAGCACTTTAAAAGCTAACAGTATAGTTTAAGGAGTGGCCATTTTTAACGATCTTCTTATTGACCAAAGATGTCTGTGGCTTTTTTAATTATATTATTGACGTGCTTGTCCCATCGTAGATCACTTGTTATTGTTACCCCCAAGTATTTAAACGCGTTTACCCTAAACGAAGGCTTTCTGTTTAAGTGGTAGTTATGTTCCGCGGGAGTGTTCTTACGTGACATTGATATGCAAACGGTCTTTTCCGGTTTAATGACATCTGCCAGCTTTCACACCACTTGCTAATTTTTTGTAAGCAACCGTTCAACTCAAGCAGTCACTGTCATCGTTTATATAATTATACAAATTGCAATCACCAGGAAAGAATCTTGCTTTCACAGTAATGTCACGAAGGACGTCATTCATAACAATTAAAAATAACCAAGGTGCGAGTGCATATCTCTGTAGGACTCCTGAGTAAACTTCTTGTAGCATTGAATCATACCCATCAATACTAACATACAGTTTTCTAAAAGTAACGAACGCTTCAATCCACTGCAGGAGTTTTTAATTATTTAGCAAAGGCTCTAGCTTAAAGAGCAGCCTAATATGTTTCACCTTGTGGAAGGAATTCTGGAAGCCTAAAATTATTATTTCGACCTGGCCTTTATTATCAAGAATCCAAGAAAAATCATGAATTAGTTCCGCTAACTGTGTAATGGTAGATAAAGCTTTACATACCTTAGACGTATCTAAATACGTTCTTATATGCTTTCAAATGACGTGTTCTAACACTTTACAACAGGTAATTATTAAGGAAATGGGTCTATAGTTTCTAACTGAGCTTGTAGTACCACTTTTAAGAACAGGTATTATTTTTGCCGATTTTCCAGTCATCTGGAACTTCCTTCTGACAACGATCTCTTAAAGACGAGGCTGGGATGCTTCGCACACCATTCACTGTAACGATATAAGAACTCGTTGGGAATATTATCAGAACCAGCTGCTTTCCTTGAATTGATACAGAGTAGTAAGGATAAATCACCCTCTTCTGATATTTGTATGCCAATCATTGGGGGAACATTTTCAAATAAAAAAACGAAACTTCTGTAGGGCATGATTATCAGTACAAAAAACACTGACAAACTATTCACCAAAACATGTTTCTTGTTTTCAATAATCCTTATTACTACTAGCACCTTGTTAATTGTTTTCTTAATTGATGTTAGTTTTCGCCAGAACCTCTGTGGTGAATATTTTATGAAGTTTTGCATCTTATCAACAACGAAGGAGAATTTTGAAGCCTTTATTTTTGCTTTAAGTTCCGTACTTAGCATCATAATTTTAGCCTGTTGGAGCCCGTCCCTTTCGTCATGCGCTTTTGTTGTACACCTGGTTAAACGTATTTTGCAGTGGATTATATCCGTTGATCAAAAAAACTGCGCCGACTTTACTTAACAAGATGAACATTTAATCAAACGTTTCGTCTCCCATGCGGAAAACATCATCCCGCATGGGAGACGAAACATTTGATTAAATTGTTCATCTAGTTAAGTAAAGTCGGCGCACTTGTTTTTATCATTATGATTCCCGGCTTTTGGAATATTGTTGCGTTATTTCCCTTCTAATCCAAGGACTATTAGGATTCCGCTTGTTTACGCGCATTGGAACGAACATATGAATGCACCCTAGCACAATCCTTTCAAAATAAATCATAGCTCATCCACTCCAATCAAGGGGTTCTTAGCAACGTCCCCAAATCTATTTTAGTTAAAGCCTTGAACTCCCCAACCAAAAATATTTATTCCATTTATCTCAATAATTGTATACATGGAAATTTAGGTTAAGTTATAGCTACTGCGAGCTTAAAAATGCACGGCTCGGCTCATTATCTTCACCCTTCCTGATTCGCTCTTCGGCTTTTGTATTGGGACAAACTCACTGGCGATAAAGCTATAAAAACATGCCCGAGTTTCAAAAACAAAACAAACAGCAAACATAAAAACGCGGGAATTATGCCTCGCGTTTATACGATTGCCGTTTTGTTTTTTGGCTCTCTACAACTATGTAGCCAAAGACAGCAAAGACAATGATAAACACGACAGAAATCGAGTTTATCAGTGTGCCAGTGGAACGGGGTCACTATGGTTTATTATTCAGCACATTAACCAGACACTGTCTTCTCGGCAGCTTCTTTCCGGTCTAGGAGCCAGTCCACGTCATCCCAAAGCCTTGGCACAGAAGTACCCTGCATTTCTTTGAAGAACCGGTGCTCCAGCCGCCGGGACTGTTCTTCGGAAAAGTGATTCCTCCAGTCTCCAACGATGCCTTTCCTCACGAATTGCGCATCCCAATCCTTCGTCATCCTTGTCACACTCGTACTGTCAATTACAGCCGCCATTTTTGCTTCGTCTTCCGCAAGCGCCTTAGCGAGTTCGTCGTCTACGAAACCAGCGATCTTAAGCACCGATTCCTTCATGTCAGCATGAATCGACTCGTACGTTAGGAACAGCACGTTAGGCTCGTCTTTCTTGGCGTACCAAGACAAAAGGTTCTCATAGTGGCTGCCAAAGTCCGTGAGGCCCTCGATGAAAAGCTCAAAATACTCGTCAAATGTTCCATCTTGAAAGCCGTAAACAGACAATTTTTTTGTGTGATGGTAATAAGACACACAGCAGTCTTTAGGGTTCCTAGCCAGATAGATGTACTTCGTGGACGGCGAGAAGGGCGTCAAGTGAAAGGGCAAATGGGTAAAAATGACTCGCGGTCTCTCGGCCTTGAGGATGCCGTCCAGACCGTGCATCTCGAGAAAGCTCCAGCCCGCACTGACACCCCTGACGACTCGGAAGCATGCTTTGACGATTTCTAATATCCAGTGAGTGCCGGCTTTGGGGACGGTGACCAATACGATGTCGGTCTCCTCCGGTTGGTAGCGTAGACCACTCCGATAGACCTCTTCGGAGAAGAATCCAGGCAAGCGAAAGCCATCAATTATCTGGGAGGTGGGTCGGTCTCTCTCCTTCATTCTCTGGAACCGAAAGCAGAGGGCGTTAAACTCTCAGTCTGAGACTCGTCTCAAAAGAGCACATCAAAGGCCTTCATTGAAGGCCTTCAAGCCCCTCTAAAAGATTGGCAAATGAGCTCGCGATCTCGGGCCCATCGGTCTGCACTCATTCGTGAAACCTTTAAAGGAGATCGTTTAGAAGGTCTTCAAAGGAACCATGAAATTACGTTTTGTTTTACCTTTGCCAAACATCTTCTACATTACACCTTCGATGTTCACTGAACGCCAATCAGGCATCCGTTTTCTTTTTGGTTTATTAACTTATACGCGAGGAAATAATTAAATATCGAGTTTTTGTTCCTTTCCAACTCCCCTCAAAAACAAGCCGCGGCGTAATTTTTATGGTCGTGACGGACTCTCGCACCGGACCCGGAAGTTCTCTCGGCAGTAGGAGAATGGGAGCATTAGCAGCGAGCTGGCGGCTTGCCGTTAGGTTTTACCACAAGGTTTAACTGCGCTGATGGCGCCGGTGCTACAAACATGTTTTCTGAATCGGCGTCTCTCATCACCGCGATAGCCATGGAGACATCGTAGTTGAGCAACATTTAATTAGATATGTTGCTCTACAGTGACAATATCGGACTGGTTCTATACGCCGGCACGCCTGTTGGAGAGCGCGGTGAGTTTTCCGACGAAGTGTCCCGTTTCTAGTCGGCATCAGACGACAAGCAGTAGCGACTCCAATGTATGGAATGTTTCGACCATAGACGGATGACCTTAAACCGATGAACCTGCACCAAGTGCTTCAACGTGGTTCCCCGAGTTCCAAGCGGTGAAACTGCAGCCGTTTATTTTGAGTTTCCGGACTACACAAACTGTAATTCGGACACTTGCACCGAGAGCTTCAGCTGGGACTGGGTCCGTTTTGACCAGAGCGACCGGAACAACCGCTTAGCGCCGAGTGTACACTCTCCTGCAACCGCTGCAACAAGCGCAGCAGGGCGTCAGCTCGACAGCCCCTTCTCCGCCGCCATCAGTCGTTCCCGCAGTATCTCTAAAAAAGGGAACGCGCTGTCACTCACTCTTGTAGCAGAAAATGGACAGAGCTTTTATGGGCTCAAGCTTTATTAATTTTTCTTTTGCCAAGAAAGGCTCGCAGGGCGGAGAGGATGCAAAAAATAAAAGAAATCACTACTTCAGCACAAGACTTTACCGATACTATAAATCTCGCCACACGCCTCTCTTACGATTGCAAAAGACAATGTAATCTTAGCACCGATTTATCAACGTAAAAATATGATTTTGTGATCACATAGACGTTGCGAGCGTTCAGGAATGCTACCACTAATCACTTTTCTCGGGTGATAAAAACGCGTCAAAATTCGCATCCTTCATACACGTCTTTAAATAGAGTACGCATTAATAATACCTTCAACTTGAGCACACGCATGTAATGTGCAAAATATGAAATCTGGGCGATGTTCGAGGACACAAATGATAAGAAAGTAGCACTGTAGTAAACTAAACAAACACGACGGCACCAGAGTTTTCGCTCTCTTGAGGGTGTCACCACAACATCGCCGCACGAGTAGATGGATATTCCCTTGAAGGACATGCTGGGTTATCACCGTGACACACGACGATAACTCAGCCAAGGATAGCACTCTACACGAAATGATGAGCTTTCATCACGCCGACCCCGTCGACGATCCCCATCAACGCCATGTTTATCAGCAGATAGCAGCAACCGCGACCGGCGTGCAACGCGCGCGGCCGAGCCATTGGCCGAGCTCTTCTCAGCAGACGGCGCTCATGGGTTAACAGCCCAGAAGAAGACTGATCTTTCTCTTGCTTCGTATATCTCACGATAGATGGCGCATGGCTCCAAGAATTATAAAATTCGGCAATTTTCGTCACATTGGTCGCACATTCGTCACATTTATGATCGCAGCGCTGGTGAGGTAGGCTCTTATTTGATAGGCGACGTTGATTTGGCTGACGTGCTTTAGCACCGCGGATGCATCGCAGTGAAAAGGCAGAGAGCTTCCTTTTCATTTTTTTTCATTTTATTTCGAAGGGAAAAAGATATAAAAGAGTTCGCTTTCCTTTTAAAGGTTCTATGGCGAACAAAAAAATATTGGCTAATATTTTCGTGTTTTCAAATGTCTTCACATCTTTTACAAAGTTCAGTGGATGAAATTCGATTTCAAAATTGTTTCATGGTCCCTTTAAAGTTCCCGTTTCCCAGGAGTGTAAACCAGACTCTACATTCTTTGTACGAACAGGATAGGAAAAGGGGTAAATGAACTACCATGTCAAGTTGAACGTTGACGCTAAATTCATTGCCAGTCGGTGGACCATGCTTTAATCGGATGACTCCCAACACGGTGTTTCCTAGGGTTATGCTAGTCTTATGCTATCACTGTGTAAAAAGTTAAACGAATGCGAAACAGCCCAGAAAATCTCGCAGAACTAAAAATATTGGTGAAATAAGTTCTGCATAAAAAACGTGTTTCTTTCTACAGAAAGAAACAAAAACCAACGTAAATGTATGTATGGCACGTAAAATCGAAAGTACGTATTTAATGAAACAATGTGCGCAATTTTCGAGCAGTAAATGCCCCCGTTTTCCGACAATATTCTTGAAGCCTGTTCGCATGTTTCGACTGCTCTGGTATTTTTGGCGGATTTTAAGTCGATGTTGTAGACGAGCAGCAAGAGTGGAGAGAACTCTTCCTTAAGTCCTTATTTACACTCGCAAAAGAGGGATACCATTCACGTTTCTGCTGGGAGTAGCTCAGAGACGCGCTCCCGTGGGTTCAGGAGGAAAGAAGACAGCAAGGGCGGAGAAAACTCTTCCTTAAGTCTTTATTTACACTCGCAAAAGAGGCAGACCATTCTCGTTTCTGCTGGGAGTAGCTCAGAGACGCGCTCCCGTGGGGTCAGGAGGAGAGAAGACAGCAAGCGCGGCGAAAACTCT
>JAZHYW010030340.1:0-36593 GCA_037355805.1 Ixodes ricinus
CTAAAACATTTGCTGTTTCGACGTTTGATATGTGCGTAAGCGCCATAGCTAAAATATGTCCATGCGGAAACTTAATTACCCTCTCTTTTTTAGGGTTTCACCCGAATAGTTACAAGAAAAAACGCGGAAGTATATATGAAGCTGATTTATAACATGTTGGCACGGAACTTAACAGAAGAACCGGCCTCCCTCATTAGCACAGAAATTAAGACCAGCCGAGATTGAAACTTTGAATATATTTTATTCACAACATGTCGAAGTACAGATAGTTGCTGTGAACAAGTTCCTCCGTTACCCGAAGCACACTCCGCTGTTGTACTTCAGCAACAGCTGAATTTCGAAGTTGGCATCTGACATTCTACCTCGCTTCTTGGTAAACACGTCCGCGCCTACGCTAAATAGGCGTTCAACGGATGCGCTCGATGTGGAGGACAGCGGCATTTTTTGACTAAGGAATTTATAACTGGGCACTTAAAAACACACAAAAAAAATTAAAATTTAATTTTTTTTTAAGTTTTAGGAAGTAAAGTAACGTAACGTAATTTCGTTACACGTTACTCAAAATAAGTAACGTAAGTACGTTACCCGTTACTTCTTTGGAAAAGTAACGAGTACGTTACTTCGTTACCAAAAAAGTAACGCGTTACCGGTAACGCCGTTACTTGTAACGCGTTACCGCCAACACTGCGCGGTACTCGATCGGCGGTTTTCGGGCGGAAAGAAAACGAATCTCGAGCCGCAAATTGTGTGCTGGGTAGTTGGCCTCTCATACGTCATCGACAAATAAAAACCTTGACCAGAATAAATACCGTGTCAGTGACCCTTTAATCTGAGCTTGAGCCATATATAATTATACACAGATGCGCCTAGAAACTATTTACTATTCGATTCAAGCCATATTTAGTTGAAAAAATCAACAAATAGTGAAATCAAAAAAGAATTTGAAAAAGCTAGTGCGACAAAGTTAACTTTTCCCGATAATTCTGATGAACCCTTAGAAAATACAGAATATGTTGTACGTACTTACGCGTGGGAAGACGCTGATAATAAATAATTAAAAGAGAGTGTGCAGGCAGTGTGTTAGACGTGTTTCGTCCGTGTACAACGATCCGTTCCGATTAATTACATTAACAAAAATGTCACGTTTCAAGCATACCGGTGTCTGAAGCTCACATGCTTGGACCATGCTCGAGGCGCGTCCTCAAATGCAAGTGTCATCATGTCTGCATCGAGAATCGTCTCATGTGTATCATGTGTGAGCAGTGTGAAGACAGCCTTGAGACCTGTTATGCTCAGATTTGAGCATAACAGGTCTTTGAGTCTTTTCAGATGGGTCATGCCACACTCGTCTGCTCTCCGGGTTACAATTATCGAGACAAGTTTAAATTCCTTCGGTGCTTGGGCGTGTGAAGAGTTGCCCGGCCGCTCAATTCCCTCCTCTCCAGCTCTCGCAGGAGCGGCCTGCTGATTCCGCTTCCCATCCGTCGAAGGCGATAGTTCCTTCTGCCGCAGCGTTCGCCGTGGCTCTCGTTACCGGCGAAAGAGATCTGCTCACCCGCTTGGCTCTGCCTGCTAAACGCCTGGACCACGGCCGTATTTCTCGATCGTATTTCGCTGCCAGCTGTATTTTATTTATATTATTTTTAATCGGCCAGTCTTAATTTAGTTACGTACGGGATCTTCTCCTGTACACTTTTAAGTCTTTTAAGTGTACCCCCCAAAAAAACTTTACGTGCTTCTTTTTTATTTACCGTAAAAATACACTGCTTATCACCGAACGCTCGTGCTCCGCCCAAATGTAGCTCAGCAGTCCAATCCAGATGCCAAAGCTTCAGAACTAACCGTCATCTTATTCAAAAGTTTTAACTGATTTACTCAAAATGTAAAGGGAATAATGGCGGCCGATAGACCTCTTACAATGCTTGGAGCTTAATGGGGCCGCCTATCAAAAACGGGCAAAAATGGGCCCCATTTGCTCATTAACATTTTCAGAAAATAATTTATAATTTTGATTGACACAACGGTTAGTTCTGAAACTTTGGCATCTGGTTCCGACCTTCTGGGCTATATTAAGGCGGAGAATGCGCATTCAGTAATGCGTAGTTTACTTTTGCGAAAAAAAACTGTAATTTTTTATTTTATTATTTTTTTTATTTTTTGGAAGGGGGGCACATTGCACATGTCCTTCTCAGAAGGGTGACGCTCACCACAAGCTGGACGACGCGATGTCGCCGCATGACGGACAAGCGTTGCGACAGATGTAGTGCAGCTACTTCGGAACTGCCTTTCGTGGTACCGGTCAATCTTCAAGCCTATACTATGTTTCATACATAGCGTGCAACGCTGTCAAAGCTACTGGCGCGAGCGCGTGGCTTCATTTGTGGTTTTGTTTGCGCGAGAACGCGTGGAAATGATCAACGAGATCAAGCCCCATGCTCGCGCCAGTAGCTTTGACAGCGTTGCAGACCAAGTATGAGACAGAGTATAGAACATCGAGCGGATGGGATATAGGAGCGAAACAATCGCACAACAAGCAGTGCACGCAACTTCGTCATCGTCATCATCTGCTTTACACGCAGGAGAAGTGGAGAAGAAAAAGAAAAAAAACGCGGTCGGGTATAGTTACGTGACTTCCGACAACCCTCTCTTAATCTGAATTTTTTTCCTCATCGGTACACATTATCCACATGTAACGGTCGTGATTATGTTTCGGTATAGGTTGCGAGCACTTGAGTTTTTTGGCTTTGTTAAAAATTATGGGACTCTGTAGCAAAATAACGACACCATAAAAAACGCATAAAAAAAGAAATCGGGGGTGTTATTCTCCCGTTAAGTAATCCAAAGATGTCGAGAAAGAGATGTTGTAAAGAACGAAAGTTTCGCGAGGACATAATTTTCGCAACTTGGAAATCACAGCAAAAACAAATCACGCGAATATTTTATCCTATTGTACGAAATACATAGCATAGTTCACTCTGAATAACGACTATTTGTGTCGCAACCTAATCCCAAAATCCCGTCGTTAAAGGATTTGCGAAAAATTGAGTCGGGTAAAATAAAGTCCATTACATATTTGGTGTCTCTTAAATTAGCGTTATTTGTGACTTTGATGTAGCGTGGCAATTTGAAAAGCATGATAGTACAAATCAGGTTTGGTCTTCAGCATGTTTCACAGAGCGAATTCGAAAGGCGACTTTTCCCCAGTTGGAGCTCGTTCGCACGGAAACCAACAAAAGTGAATTTCAACCCGATAACTTCATAATCGAAATATCAATATCTTACTAAACGTAATGGGGATCCGCGATGTCTTTAATTTGACAGTGTGTCCCAGGTCTTTAAGAAGGACCTTCTACTGTTTTCAGCTTCCGGATCTGGGTTCTGACAATCACACAACAGCGACTCGGCTCTCCATGGTCGTCCAGCAGCCCCACTACTTTTACTGCGTCCTTCGGCCATTCAACATCGTCATCAATCCGGTCTTCTGCATGAGACAGTACAGGGAATACATCGCGAGGCAGCGCGAACGACAACCGGGACAAACCGGCACCCACCCAATATACGACCCCGGGTATTTCCCGGGACAGATACCCGGGTACACTCCGGGGAGCGAGCCTGGGTATGACCCTGGCCTTATCGATCCAAGGTTTGGTGGACTTCCCTCTTATCGCCCTAAAGTGCCCACTGCATTACCGCCGATTATGCCGCGCACGTGAATACTGGAGCGATTCAGAACACTTAAAATGAATCCTTGCAGTTCAAATCCGTCGGCAGTAATTGTAATCAAGGTAACTCCGGAAAGAGAAGGTTGCTGATGAAGCGTTTATCACGTTCTTTAAATACTTCTTGGTTTCCTTTTGTGTCGGAGGTGCACCGATGTCTTCTGCGATATTGCATCGGCGGCTTTCATGATGTGACCTTTTAGCCGCCAATTTGCTTTTATTATTGACAGAGTTCACGAATAGCATTGATATTTACACAACTTCATATACAAAGTGGGTTATGGCGTCTGTTCACTAGAGTGACTAATAAAAACGTATTTACGAATAATCTAGAGCTTCTCGGCAACAAATAGCATCCTTGATCATCCGCACCGGTGCCCACCGGGGCACCAAGGTGCGCCCCGTCGTCTTCGATCGAGTGCACTGGTGCGCACCGGACGTCCTCGATGAACGAAAAGCGGCAACCTCCCGGTGCAGCTTCTACACCGAAGCTGTATGTGACTCGTTGGTCGAATTATTTCATGTCAACGTCCTCACTGAAAATAAAAAAAACCTTCAGCAATTGAAGCGAAAAGGGCTAATGCCGCATACAGCATGCAGCACAGCATTTGTTTCAATAAAGAACAAGCAAAAATCAAGCATCCGAACCACATATTTGGTGATAAGGCGCTCCTGATAACAATGCTAAGCACGTAGCGCCGACCGCATACGTTTCGCGGTAAAAACTACTGTTGCGGAAGCTGCCGCGGTGACGGCAGCTTGTGACCTGGGGGGGAGTGACGTCACTAACGTTTCATACAGAGTGTTTCACGGAAGAGTGATAAGAGAAAATCCTAAATTACTGTATTCCAGGTAAAAGAATAATTTTCTCGGGGCCACATTACCCATGGTGGCGGACGTCAGAAAATGCGCGATACTCACCAATTAGTTCTGGTAATTAAATAAAAATTACAAATCAACTTTTCAAATAGCGAAAATATACATATGGGTATTTTTC
Organism: Ixodes ricinus; assembly: GCA_037355805.1. Lineage (NCBI taxonomy): Eukaryota > Metazoa > Arthropoda > Arachnida > Ixodida > Ixodidae > Ixodes > Ixodes ricinus. The sequence continues at coordinate 4,717 of JAZHYW010030340.1, forward strand.
TTCGGTCATTAGAGTCACATGTCTCTTTATAAAACCTTTTTCGTAACCCGCACTCCCCAATCAAAGAAGGGAGTAGAAAAATCGAAGGAAAGGAGTACGCGGTAATGCTGTACTACCATGTTGTTTCGCACAATGTATGAAATTGTGCGAAAACGTTTTGAGTCAATATAGTATTTAGCACAGACTTCAATCTGGTAATCTCACTCCCTTCTTAAGAGAGAGAGAGAAAGAAGGGTGCCAGAATGCCCATCGAGAAAAACCGGTGCCGTGGGAAAACGGAGTAGTGTACGAGAAACAGTTAGCATGTGGATTCAAATACGTTGGGCAAGCCTCGAGATGTGTGAATGACAGAATAACAGAGCAGCAGAGGAACGTAAATATCAATGCGGCAAATTCAGATAGAGCAAAACATGTAAAGTGTGTAACAACTGCATGGCAGGGTGGTCGGGAACGGAAGTCGTGTGCAGAGAGGTGAATGATGTCAAAAGGGTACTGAAAGAGACGGTTAGCATTGATTCTATAGGCGACAGCATACAGTTAGGCCTCGCTGGTTCTGGGTCTCATTTCCAAGTCTTTTTTGCGCGCGTAATGTGGTTGGTGGATGTGTGTGGGTCTTTTCGCTTTGAAAGTGAACTGTCTAAATAATGTTTTTTTATGCAAGGTTGATTATCGGTTTTCTGTGTAATGTGGTTGGTTGATGTGTGTAGGTCTTTTAGCTTTTAGCTTTTGAAAGTAAATATATATATATATATATATATATATATATATATATATATATATATATATATACCTATATATTAAGCTAGGGTGTTTATTGGTTGTCTGTTCACCAGGTTTGGTCAGGATTCAAAAGTGGTAGGGGGACCTTTGTGCCTGTAGAAGCTTGGACTGCCGGAAGATAAGGCAAGAGTAAGTTTGTATGTACCATGTCGGTGAAAAATCCGGGAAATAGGCCATGTCTCTACTTGGACATTGGACCTGAAGTTTGGGTTTTTAAATGCGCTGATTGTTTGGTGACGTTTGATGTTAGGGTATATGTGGAAGTGTTACTAAATAAACTTTTAGTTGAGTTTGAGACTACGCCTTCTGTCTTTCTGTTCCTGCCCCTTCCACTTTTGGTTCTTCCAGTTCTCCACCCAGCCTCAGGTGGTTCAAGAATACGGTAGAGGTCACCAATAGACGCTTTTCAGCAGCTGTGCATGAGTGCCGCCATTACCAACCTTCAATTCTTATTTCCCCATATTACGTTTACTTCACTTCATCATGACCACAGCAGGAAATTATTGCCATCTTATTTTCTACATGTACGCTTGTCCCAGCATTGGCATTTGTGGAGGCTCGTAAAATCCAGCATCACTGGCTCGCCACCGGGGTAAACAGAAATAAGGTCAGCAATGGCGGCTTTTATCTGGGGCGTGCGTAAAGCGTCTATGGAGGAATACACTGGACACCATAGTTGACGTGACTGCTCACAGCGCATAGTCGGGATGAGCTCTTATTTATGGTCTCCCAAAGAAGGCAGTCTTGATGGTATGCAATGTGCGTGTTGGAAGCTTTGTAGAAGCTTGCCGTGAACACGTGCTCAGCAGCAGCGAGCTCAACTACGGCGCCAGTGAATACCGCCGATTGTCAGCTGCTTTAATTTCGCACTCACCTGGATCCGGATGTTGCACAGGTGAAAAAGAGGTCAACCTGCAAGCTAGGCTTGTGAGCATGAATCATGATGTTCGAACCTTGAGACTGGGAAGGAAAGATATATGCCCTTTTCTTCTGTTTTTTTCGAAAATGTCTTTAAGTTTCTTTTCCAGTCTTAAGGTTTGAACATCATGGTTATACACGTGTTTCCCTTGTTGGGAGTGACACTTCACCGAAACACCTGTCACGTACGTTTCGCTCCTCGCATATACGTCTTTGCTTTTTAATGTCCTTTACCGCTTTCTTAATGCTTGCGCTCGAAGATCAGAGTGAATGACATTTAAGCGTTTTAAAACCGCAAAATAGCACGATCGGAGGCAGTCCGTCAAACGTGCACCGCTAGCACCGCTACTCCGTCGAGACTACCAAACGTTTCGTATTGTCGCTGACAGAGGGCGCTGGCTGTCGCACGGCTCTGGGGGCCCCTAATTACCTTCTCTGAGCGAATTGCCGAGACGCGCCGGTTCTGTGGCTACAAAGGATGTCAGCATCGGCGCGGGGAGAAGGAGCAGCCGGTCAGGATGACGCGATGGCGCAACTGTTGACACTGAGATGCGGCGTCCGCTTTCGTGCGCTGCGATTCGGGAGGTTTCTTGCTCCGCGAGTAAGTATCGTGTGGGATATCCGCTCTTTAAAATCTTTATGAAAGTTAAGCTATGTTGCTTTTGGACATATTGCTAACGTAGCACAAGAATTAAGCTATCGACGCCTTTGTCGTCGTCATGGAGCGAAAGCTCGCGCTGCAGGACCCAGGGATCCTCGGTTCAATCCCCACAACTGTCCCTTTCGATCTGGCTAAGCGTCGTAGCGGCGTGCGGTCGCATGTCACTACTGCGTGGTGCTAGTGAAAGACGCCAGGCTAGCAGCCGTACTGCACTGACTAAATTGCTCATCAACAGTGGGTAACAATGTCTCCATGTTCGGGAAGACGAGACTACTGCTTTATAAACAACTAATGACTAATATGTGAGTTTTTTTCTGACGGAAATGTATATCGCGGTGTATTCGGAAGCAAAGCAGTGCGTTTCCCGTTTTGCAACCGCTGTAGTTCAGACCGTGGTGGAAGAAACATTTAGTTGATGACCTCCGTCCGACGCGGCGACCACATTATGTTCGGCGAACCGAGCCCCTTCACTCGCGTGGGATAGACGGCGTCCGGTATCGGGTACTCTTCAAATCGACCACTACGGTTGTTTCTCCCAGCGGTGGTCCCGCATTCCCTCGCTCACCGCTTCTTGTTGTGCCTCACCACCGCCACGCCGCCCCCAACTCGCCAGAGTCCGTAAAACTGCGGCATCTTCCTTCTTCGTTTTCTGGGTTAGGGCTCACCTTCGTGCACGATGGTGGCACCGGTGATCGACACAGCACCAAAGCAAAACACGAGGCCAGCCACTGGCCGCACACCACCAGCACACCGCGAAACCAAAGAGCACGCTACGCCGCCGACACCGTGGCCGCCCAGGAGGGACCTTATACCCTCGATGCTCGTACTTCAGCGCCCTCCACCGAGGTGCGGAACTCCAACACTCCTGGGTCGATGCTGGCTCCGAAAGCGATCTGGTCGCTCGCTTTCCGGGGAAGAGTGGCCAGAGTCATCACCTGAATGTATTTTCCACCGTGGTCAGGGCCACCTTTCTGAAGAGCGCCACAAACGAGCACGCCTTGCGGAGCGAACGAGCTTTCCCGGAGCGGCGTCTGCAATGGGTGTATTCGCTGGTAGTCTTGTGTGAGCGACTGCTGAGCGCGTGCTGATGGCGAGCTTCCACAGGTTCTTTTGCAACGTGTATTCCACACCATCGAGATCACCTCGTCCAAGAAGTCTAATATTCTGGCCTCGTTCCCAGCATGCGCTCTAAACAGCACCCACAAATATGGCACCCAGTCGATGCGCGTGCATACCATCGTCGTTTTGATTTACTATACTTCGTCTCACTCTTAGCATGGACTAACCGGGCGAATGCTAGTGTCAGCGCGAGCGGCCAGCCATGACTGCCATGACTGGAGCACTCTGCTGCACGAGCGCTCGTGCAGCCGCCGAGGCTTCATCCGAAGCAACTATCTCGCGCTTTAGCACGCGCGGCTAACAATAGTCCATACTAACGTGAGACGGAGTATAGGTGCCACTAGCATTGCCTCCGAGATTTATGCGCGCTAAGCTACGTCCTCCGGCCGTCCCAATCGGCTCAAATGGCATATCCTCGCTACGTGGCGGCATTCCTTCTAATTGTGCTGGAAAGCCACACTTCATGTTTGCAGGAGCCAACTAAAATGGAGGACGACGACGCCGAGTACACGATAGCTTTATTTGACGCCGGTGTTACAGGCGTTAAAGAACTTCCGACAGGATCGTTGAAGAACCGGCGAGTTGCTATACTGGCGTCGCTTTTGAAGCGATCGAGTTGTTGGTGAGCCTGTACAAAGCTTCCATTGAGATAAAAAGAACCGGGAATGGAATAAACAAAAGTGTAGAACAGAGTGTTCTTGCGCCACTGGTCACACTATCGTCACACAGGCACACGCTTATTCCGCTCTCATTTACAAATTTCCTATTAAACTAATTTGTGCATATGTCACGTCAGATCGCAATCGGCGCTCGATGTTTGTTCAGTAGCGAAGCAATGCGCACCGACGTGAGCATTGACGAACGTACATAAGCGATATCATCGCGACCATGCTTAGCGAGTTTTTTCTTGCAGCTCGCGTAATTTGTCAACGAAGAAAATACGCAAGTCTGTTTTTTTTTTTCGTTTTTTTTTTTATCATACCCCTTCTTGGGTTTGGCATATAAAGCTATGAACCAGCTTGTCTATAATTTACCATGATCGTCTTTATATAACAAAGTTTTAACTTTTAAAATGAATCACATATTTTGAGGTATGGCGGCTGGAAGTACATGCAAGCGCTTTTTGAATGAATGAACTTTCAGGAACGTGTTGGCTGTGCATCTGCAACAAATTAGGGTTCCTATAAATACAAGAAATCCTGTCTTCATTATTTCTTCCGACGCTGGTTTCCTCATTTTTACGTAATTGGTACAAGTCATACTTCAGGGTTTACGTTTGATACACTTGATTACGAGAGTAACTACCTGGCAATTAGTTAGCCAGTTTTCATAAACCGGGCAATACTAGCCAGTTTTCATAAACTGGGCAATATTTAAAGATGAATGTAAAAAGGGGCTAACTTGCCAATAAACTTCGAGTAATGAGGCAGATGTGGCACAAACAATTTTACTCACTCTTTGACGTAACTCGCTGGGAAAACACACAAAGGCATGTCGCGAAAAACAACTAGATTTATTTCCAAGGCCCACACTTTGCACTTTGTCGAAGAGTGGGGTGAAAAACAATTACTCGGAGATTAACAAAATTACTTAAAAGAGTAAAAGATTTTAGGTTAGACCGGTTGTAAGCGATAGGTCCACATCCGGTGTACAGTCAGGCACAGAAGCTATGACACTGTAGAGGTAACAACAAAACATTTATTAAAAGCGGAATCAGCAGCAACCTCATCACTCGATAACGCGCCCGACTCCGAGGGCAAACAAAAAAACAGAGAAAACGAGAGGTTACGCAACCCAAACATGTACTTCATGATAATGCTTTTCTAGCTCCATCGTCGACGAATCAAGCTCGACGCGCTTCTAAGACCCACCAAAAACCGAAACCATTACGAATTACAGATTAATTACATTAAAAAAAGGTGCGAATAAAGAAAATAATACAGCAACGTGCTAAAAATGCTATGCAGTAAGGCACGTATAAGAGGCAGTTTCGTGAAACAGGCCTTTCGTGGCGGGGCTTGCACAGACACCGCTCTGGCTAGCTTAAACGGTAACTTTTTTAAAAACATACCTCGTTTTCAGTACATGCTTAAGAAGCTGCCAAGAAACAAGGTCGAGTTGCCTGACTCATTCCTCGACCTTAGCTTTGTAGAACGCGGGTAGAAATAGCCCACGTGCCCACATTCTTTGTTTAAGACTGAAAACTAGCACCAGCCATCACGCCAGTGTGGCGGAGCGCGGCTTTCATGTTTCGATTCAAAACGTGCTTTATTACGAAGTTTTGGAATAGGTGCTCCCAAAGCTTGGGGGCCGGAAAGAAATAGGGGCCTCCCACTGCGCATGAGTTGAACCCGAAAGAGTTTCAGGTTTTGGGTTGGCGCTTGCCCCTAACGCAACATTCGTGGAATTGCGTGGGCCCCTCTTGCCTTGGGGCACTGCAGCGCCCCTTTAAACTTTCTGTGCCTGGCAAAACGCTCCTCGAGTATACGTGGGCGCACTACTCGTGGCGACCGCTTGAGGGCGCTATGTTAATAGTCTTCAACATCATCATCATGATCGGAAGGGATTAACGTCGTCTGCTTTGGCGCAGTTTAAGCGGTTTGTGCTCGGCGGTCGGTACGGATGGTCTATCTTTGCTTGACCCCGTATTTTGGCCCTACATTTTCAAAAATCGTAGCGCCGTGTCCCGTTTTTTTCCCCCAGCATAACACGCCGTAAACGGTGATTTCTTGCCAACACCGCCCAGTTCAAGCAAACATACTACTCCCTGCATGCCAGCAGGCCCCAAGCTACCCAAGCAACCATGCAGGTCCGATGAAAAAAAAGACAGCTCGTAACGCGCGTCCACCTATTTCGTCAGTCTCTTCCGGCAAATGGAACGGCCTGAGCAGAGCACTGAGCGACAGAAGTCTCGATGGGAAAGTCCCCATCTTTGTAGTTCTCAATTTAGCAACTAGGGGCGCCAAGGTTGGATCTCTTCCCCAATAGATAACAAGTAGTAGATATTTAATTATATTTATCTTATGATTGCCACCCGTTACGTCACCGTGGACACGGCAATTCAGCCATGACTACGTCGCCTAACACACCACTACTCATGCAGGTCCTATCTAGGATGCCTTCTCATCGCGCGACAGAGGCAAAACATCGCATCTCATCGGGAGCCGACGAAAATCGTCAGCATCGTACTGATACCGATTATTCTCAATTGCTCCACGTGGACAAGACCTTCAGCGCAGCTTCTATGGGCACAATGACCACGAAGTACCACCACTGCTCTCTATAAGAAGAGCGCCAGCGCCTTCCAGCTGCAGTGGACACGGCAACCCCGCCGTGACTATGTCGCCTAACACACTACTACTCATGCAAATTGGTGATAAAAAATATAGCTTTTGCAGTAGTTAACTCTGTCATGATTTTGTTGCCGTGTTCACACACAATCCTCGATTGTGTTCGCGACTGATGTTCGATAGCATGCCTGTTACTCATGCGATCCGGACATGTTGAGAAAAACCCTGGGCCGATCGCGCAATGCAATTTTTAATGAAATGCTTTTAACCCAAAGAGAGATTATCTAAAAAATGTCTTCAGCTCAAGAGAATCAGACCCCTTCAGAAGCAAGTACGCTTCAAAATAGGAGAGACTTCATTTCATAAAAAAAAGAAACAAGTTACAGTGTGTGGATTAAAATTAGAATACCCTTGCAAAGCTTGAAGGTTTTGCGAGTGGCTGCGATGCTGTAATTCGGTGCCCTTGCTAGACAAGCCAATGAACTGAAAAATCATTCCTGGCGGAACAACCTCATTGTAAGGGCATCAAAGAAGAGGTGACAGAAAACGAAGATGTACTGATGAGAAAGGTAAATGATGGATTTTTTGTTCCTAATTTTAGCTCAATTGAAAGAGTAGATACACTGGGGAAAAAGACGCCGTGTCGGGATCGTCCAGTTATACTCAAGGTTTCGGACTTCAGGATAAATATGACTATTCGGAGAAATTGTTTTATGCTTCTAGGCACACAAATTAGCATTAAATAATAGTGCTCTAAACGAGTTGTAGAAATAAGAAAAACGAACCTACGGAACTCTACTGCAGAAAAGAGGCAAAAGGGTGCAAAAGTCAAGTTGGTATTTCATTAAATAAGGCTCAATATTGATTTGAGCGCTTGGAGCGAAATTACGAATGAGAGATGCAAGTGCCATGTTCCCCCAAGTGCTGATAATGAGTGACTCAAACAAGGAAATTCTATTTGCTTTAAAATTATGAACATAACCGTCAGACGTTTTTTGAACGAGAATGGAATTTGAAAGTAGCATCTTACAGCACAAACATGATATTATTGTAATTACAGAAAGCAGACTGCATAAGGACATTTGAAACTCTAACGTCCCGCCGCCAATCTATACAATAGTACAGAAAGACCGAGGAGTGAGGGGTTGCGATGTGGCATTTATGGATAAACAAATGTGTTAGTTTCTATGCGCTCTCCAAACATAATAATGAGGGAAGCAGAAAGGAAATAAATAATTAATGAAACTGTCAATATAATTACTAAAACTGTAAACACCACATGAACCAACTTTATCAAGAGTCGAATCGACACGGACGGATAAAACTGGTTAGAAATACCACCCAAACGAAAGAGAAAGAGTCATGTCTCCTACAGTGGAATTGCAGAGGGTTTAACGCAAGCGGAATAATTAAAGCTGAGATTACAACATATGAATGATGACAAGGTGGCAACCATCCTACTGCAAGAAACGGAAGGCGAAAATCTCAACTGACCCGGCTATAACGTTTATTCTACTCCGTCGATAGAGAGACACGAAGGCGCGTCTGTTAGAAGCTTTAGCTTAGCGGCGACATTTGCGAAGAAAGTCATACGGCAAACCCAACTGGAGACACGAAGCTCCTCGAACACGGACAGAGAGAGAGTAGGTATCACCGGGGAAACTAAGCTCTAAAGTCCTCGACGTGCTCAACAGTGGACAGATGGCCAAACCCACCGGCATCAGAAAATGGAACTTGGCTAGAAGGCTTATGGAGGTCCAACATTCCGACCATAATCGTCAGGGATCTTAACGTCAAGCACAAGAGTTGGGATACGAAAAACAACGACAAAGAGGACATTTTAGTCAAGAAACTCTGCAAAAAATACAGGCTGACCATAGACAACGAAACGGACAGATGCACAAGAATAGCACAGGGTCCCAAGCACAAGGACACAAAGCCCGTTTGACATGACTTCCAAGATAGATTAAGTACCAATGGAGCGAAGGACCAGACCCTCTGGTGAGCGATCACATTCCAATTAATGTAAGGCTGGGGCTAATACTCTTGCTTAGAAAAACGTCCCTTTCATAAGATGGGACAACTTTAAAAAAGCCACAGAAGGAAATTTAAAATCTGAATCTCGCCAGACCGATCCAGGACACCTTGCAAAAGGCAGAAGAAATCAACAAGTTGGAATGCCAAGACCCAGCCCCGACTTGCACCTGCTTAATTTATGGGAAAGCAGACTACAAGTCTTCCAGAGATATCACAAGAAGAAATCGGGCAAGACGCTAAAGATGAACCTAAATCTGGCAACGGCAAGGGCTAAAAAATACACTGGAGCTAAGCAGGCAGCGTTTGAAAAGCCATTGTGACTACTTCAACGGCAAAACAAGCCTCATAAAGTATGGAGAACTTATCGAAGCATGATCGGCAAAGCAAATACGCCGTGCACCGAAAACAATGTAGCCCTTCGACTAAGAGTATTGGAAGAAACACTCAGCGACTTCGCGGCGGACTCTTTCTTTCCACAGCTTGAGGCACCACCCGCTGAATCTATCTACGAGACAGAGAGGAGGCTGACGACCCCAATGATAACCAAACTTTGTTTATGGGTGAGCTGCAGGCAGTGCTAAAATTAGCCAAGTGTAATACGGCAGCAGGCCGAGAAAGAATCATGATATCGGTTCTCAAAAATCTCCCAGTGAAAGCCCCGCAAGAACCCCTTGACTAGACAAACAGAACCTGGGAAGAAGGTTCGATACCTAAACAAATGAAAAACCTCAACTCACCCTCACAAACCGCCTCAGTGTAGCTTTTCCTTCGTTTTTTGTAAACAAATTTGTAAAGCTTAAAACAAATACACCATGTATATGCGGACTACATTACCCTCTGCTTTACTGAGAAAAAAACATTTGAAATTCAAACGGGTGGCAAACTGGTCGACCCGTTTGAATTAAACGGGTGGCAAACTTGTCGATCTGTTTGGATCAAACGTGATTATGGGATACGGGTACCCGTTTGATACGGGTGCCCGTTTGATACGGGTGCTCGTTCGATACGGGTGCCCGTTCGACCAGCCACGTGACCACACATTTGAACGCGCCATTCGGATAGGCAAATTATTTGCTAGCCCTAAATGGGTATCGTCCGGAAGGTTGGTTATCTTAAACTTATTTAAGACATCCCGAAACTCATAAGCCTATTTATAACAGGGAGGAAACACGTAGAAAAAATGTGCTCGCGCAGGTGCTTGCAAATGGGCAGGAAAACAGACACAAAAATTGTTTTCAATTCTCATAAAAGTTTATTACAGCCTATTCCGTAGACAAGTACAAACGTGCAAGCGATCTGTGAAATGTGAAGAGGCACTCTAAGCTTTTATACAACTGAGAAGATTGCAAAGCAAACAAGAACCGAAGTAATTCTAGACTATAATGGCAGACTTTCGGAAAAATTATTCTCCCGGCTGCCGCGAGAACAGACGCTGCATAATTCTATAGATAATCTCGACGTGTACCCGTAGAAGAACGGTCAATCGTTGCCAACAAGTAGGTAGGAATGCACTTACCATAATAACAGCGGACTTGAAAGATGTAATCCAAGATAAATGTCGACACGGTCAAAGCAGGACAACCACACAAACACTAAAACGAGAAGGAAGGCTCCTTGAAGTTTCAACACGATGCGGCGCACAAGCTGTCATTTGCCGAACCCAACCAAACCGCAAGAATTCCTGACTTCTTTGAAGAATCGCTTGTTGCCGATATACGCGTAGGACTTTTCGAACACTATGTTTGGTGCACATCCCATACGTTGTCGAGAGACATCCTAATAAGACCGCAGGGAAAGGCGGCAGATCGAAGCAGGTAGGACAAACGAAGTTGCAACGGACAACAAGCAGACAAAGAAAAAGCGACTGCCAACGCGCCGCTGCCGGATCTGGCTATGCTTATCAGCGTGTAGCGTGCCCTCCCTCTCTCTGGTCACGTGACAGAGCTGACCAGAGAGGAGAAGGGGGCGACGGCGAGGTCAAGGCGCAGGACACCAGGACCCCCCCCCCCCCCGCCCAACCTCTCCTCATGCATTCTATATAAAAAAAATAAACACTTGCGGTTAGCTTTTTGTGGCAATGCAGTCAATGCTAGGGGAGAGGGTGCACCGACCGCTGTACACGCGCTTTCCTCCTCTCTTGGAATTGCCACTGCACGCCGCGTTTGCAGCCTCGGAAAGCAGGCGAAACGCGCGCATTTCAGCACGCTGGAACGCTGGAAATGGCGTCGGCCAGAAGCTCGGCTTGCGCCCGAGCCAAAAAAGCACCCAGCGCGAGCTCGTAATTTGACTGCTGCAACGGCGGGCCTGCTCTCGCAATGCTCGATGTTCTTGCAGCCACGTGTTCGCGCGTTACCTTCGTTGAGTCTTGAATTGAGGTGAAATGGAGTCTAGAAATATATTCTTTCACGCGGTCGCGTCCTCTGCGCGAGAGATTCGAGCTGAATAAGTAAATTGAGGCAACAAAGAACGCCAAATTTTTAAAGTTCTGTCAAAAATATCGGCTCGCCAACGTCGCACGTTTACGTATAAAAGAAATCGCTTATTGCAGTTGCAGTATAAGCGAACATCAGCGCAATCAAAATATAAATATCATTACTTGCATTACGCGGACGATTGTAAACCGATAAACCGGCGCTCCCGCGGCTTTCCGGAAACAGGCTGCCACGGCTGAAATAGGCGTGCCCATGCCGCCGATCGGTACGTTCAGTATCAAACGGGCTCCGGAGAGCCGTTTGATTAAACCGGTACAGTTTGCCGGTCACCGGTCACCCGTCTGTGCAACATGGTCACCGGTTTGAGCAAACGTGCGACAACTTTGCTCAAACGAGTGGCCCATTTGATCAGACGAGTGACCCGTTTGCCAAAGGAGTGACCTGTTTGCCCAAATAGGTGACCGTTATGGCTCATACGGGGACCCCTTTGAGCCATACGGGCGACCCCTTTGACAAACTGGTGACCGGTATAGCTAAACTGTTACCGGTATGAACCCGTTTACTTTCATATAGGCGCCAAATGGTTTTTTTTCAGTAGGGTGGTCATCCGCTGGCTCTGCATCAGAGCAGCAAGCCAATCTCTAGCGAGCCCTTAACATCACATCGGCCTTTCGCAGGAGGGCTCGACTCCAAGTACCTAAAGAAAAGACGGCATCCGCGGTCTTTGTTCACAAGCGCGCTGAGAGCGAAGCTGAATAATAAACTCACCATGGAAGTTATTCAAATTCAACACTAACCCAGCATCAGAGTCCAAGGACTCACATTTGACAAGGACGGGGGAGCCGCGCGAGTTGGCTCACACAGCTAACGACGCAATGGAAAGACGGTATGAAACTTCTAAAGTGCATCTTTAACAAACCATGGGTATGCAAGAAGAACTTCTCCGGAGGCTAGTCAGGAGCTCTACGAGTGTCCAATGCCGTCTACGGGTGAAAATATCTGATATTGACAAAGGCACAGAAAGAAAAAAAGAAGGGCTAAACAGGGCAGCCATGAGAATAATCACTGGCCTATCGAAAATAACACCAATATAAAAGCTTGGCCAGGCAGCGCAGGCCAACTTGATATCATGAAAAAGCAGCAGAGTTGCAAATTAGTCAAAGAAACAGAGCTAGAAAAAAAGAATACAGAAAACCCTAGTGCGAAGACGGCAGAACTTCTATCAATCTTTTCGGCTGTGGAAGAAAACATCTAAGAAACTCCAAAGACCCGTGCACATGTTCCCCGAGTCAAAACCAGCAGTAAACGAGTGCCTTAATGCAAGCAGTGAGAATGAAACGATGCAGCAAATGAAGTCTCGAGCCAAGGAGTTTCTACTTCAAGGCGGGGCTTAAAAATCGCACGAATCCTCGCCACAGCGAAATGCCTAGGAATGAGAGAGCTGACGATGGCGTGAGTGTTAAATATGCATATATTTCCACCCTCACAAGGCAACCTCAGTTCCTTTGAAAAACGTCACACTTGAAACCAAACCCCGAAGAAGTCAGAGGAGGAGCGCAGAACTAGGAAGCGCTCATGTGGCGCTTCCTAGCGCCTGGATCGCCTGCCCGACCCTTTGCTTTGAGAGCGGCTCCTTTCACTTCCTCTTCTTTAATGCCAAAGGAAAACAACAACAAAGAAATCGCCGTGCACACGCTGTTCCGCAGCAGCAAGCACGGCCCAAGAGCGTGAGGGCTAACAAAGCGCTTCTGTAGCGCTAACAGAGCGCTAACAAAGCGCTTCTCGCTGCTAACAGAGCGCTCCTGGAAGCGCTAACCGAGCGCTACATCACGCGCTAGGAAGCTTAGCGCTCCGCTGTATGCGTGAACCGGTCTCTAAGAGTAGTCTCGCTCTTGCCTTCGGACAACATCTCTGTCCCTCCTAGTTTCTCGAGGTGCGAGATGTGTACGTACGGAGGCTTCGAACCAAAATGGCCATCAAACCGGTGTGGCAGGCCAGGTTTCACGAACCAACGTCGCTCGAAGAAGTCGGTCCGGACCGATCTTATGAAGCGTGTGGCCAACAAGCCACATGTATGCATTTGGTCTAGAACTGCAAAGACATGGAGAAGCGAAGGCTAAAAGCCATCGCAGAATTGCCGCCAGAACCAAGGCCTTCCCGCCACAGAGACTGGACCCGCCAAAGCTTCAAGAACGCTTACAGAAAACAAATATTGTAATCACTGGCCAGTTTTATTCGCGAAGTCAGTGCTCATCTCCTATTTCTGAATAGAGCACCCCACTTTATGCCCCTGTATCGCCAGAAGGTATCAACCAAGAGGCAACGACATAACCACGTTTTGATTTTCAATAAACGTATTTACTATTACTAGACCAACGAGGGACGGCGCTTGTCCATGGATGTTCCTGCCACTGGTGAGCGATGGCTTCCCGCGTGGATGGGCAGGACTGGACAGACTCTCGTCCACGTGGGAAATCATCGCCGTTGGCTAGTGGCTCACAAGCGCCCTCCGTCGTTCGGCCATATTCATCAAGTTTCGGCACGGGCATCTGCCGTTCTGCGCCAACAGAAAGTGTCGGCATATTTGACTGCTTTTTTAGATATAGAAACCGGTCGCACCATGAATGTAATTTAGGTTCTTTCTATGATGTTTATAGCTCGTATATCGAGTTATGACAACAAAACGAGGATCTTAGAACGCGAATCAGTGCCCTTTATGTCCAGGCCAAGCAGATGCTAGAAGCTCGAGCTCCAGGCTTTCAGCGTCGCGGCCAAGCACGCGCGCATGCGCAGTTCAAGCACTGTTCAGGGCCACAGGCTCGCGCTTGTAGCACCAGCTGCGTCCAGACTTAGGAATAAACGAAGCATACTACCCGAACAAGTGTCCTAGATTTTATCACAAAAGAAGACAAAGACCTCAGAGAAGCAGAAAAAGAACGTTTGGATACAACAAGACCAACCATGTACGTAAGCGACTTCGAAGGACACGAGGAGGACTTCGTCGCAAGCGCCATGTTCGCTCTGCTGGCAGCGGTCGCCTGGTGCGGACCACTTATTGTGCTCGTCATTTTCATGGTCAGTGGAGATTACATAAGTGAGATTCGACTGTGAAGTGCTGAATGCCTCGAGATCGCTGATGCCGGACACAAGCCAGCGACAGGCTCAGTGCCACTTCTTATCCAGCGCTTGCAAGAGAAGAGAGGGAACTACCAACGACTTCAATCTTCATAATTTCCTTTGGCACGGACTGTGTAATTAAAGGTCATGGATGGCGAAGACTCGAGTACCTCACACAATTTGTAAACCAATAAAATGCTTGACGGCCGGAATTCAAAGACGCTACCTGACTGGAAACTCTACTAAAACTCCACTTGGGCCGGTTTTGCGCTTCATAGTTTGAACTCGACTAGAAACTCCACTCAACTAAGGAAATACTCAAAAATTTACTCTAAAAGCTAAGGGTAGCTTCGGAGCTACGTCGAGGTTTTCCTTGAAACTAAAATTGGTACTTCGGTATCACGGCGGCCGACATATTGTTCACAGCGTTCGTGGATTTTGTTTTAAAAAACGACGAACTCCTGAACCACAGCGAAGATGTTGTGCAGGAGTTCGTGTAAGTGTCACGGCGCCGTTTTAGGAACCGGATGACCGCAATGGACGCGTTCAACGACCGCGAATTTCTTGCTCGCTACTTCTATACAAAATGGAGGATGGCCAGCCCCCTGAAGTCCCTTTAGCTGGAGCAGTGCGAAAACTGTCGATGTCTGCGGTCCCTCCAGTGCTCTCGACCGCGCTGTATGCATGCAACAGCGCTGGGGCATTCAGGTGCACTATTACCGGAGACTTTGTAAATATGTCGCAACCCACAGTGTGCCGGGTCGTTGGGCAAGTGCTCTAACTAATCACCAGCACGTTCTACTACCGTCTTCTCAATTTCCCGAAGACGTGGCAGACTTGAACCTTGTGATCTGACTTTTATGAAATCAACTCATGCAGAATTGTTGGAGCGCAGCTCGTAAGCGGGTTTCACATGCAGCGATTTTGGCCCTAGAGCGGCGCGATTTCTGCCGTCGCGGCGCTCTGGCCAGCCGCATCGACTGAGCGGCACGGTTCCACCAGGTTGGAAATTTTGTAGCGTGAGCTACACTGGCCGAAGTTGAGCAGTTTCGCGTGGCTCGCATAATGAGCCGTGCTCCGTGCTGCGCAAGCGTGAGGAGCAGTGACGTCACACGGCGCACAGCTGGCGCGCCGGAGACGCCGCCGCCGCGCGCTCCGCCACGGTTGCGCGCGCCTCGCCGGTCTGCGCATGCGCGAGGAGCAGTGACGTCACACGGCGCACAGCTGGCGCGCCGGAACCGCCGCCGCCGCGCGCTCCGCCGCCACCGCGCGCCTCGCTGGTCTGCACATTCCAGAGGAGTGACGTCATAGCCGCGGCAGACGCACTGGCGCTGCCGCGTGCCCAGCTGTCCGCCTCCGTTGCGCAGTAGCCAAGTCTAACGCTGCACCGGAGCCGCTTGATAGCGCCTCTCATTTTGTGCGCATAAGCTCACGCTACGTATATCCTGGCATAGCCGAGCTAAGCCACCGCATTTTTTTCGGCTCGGCAGAGCGGCAGCTTTTGCGCTGGCCATTCACAGCGCGGCGTGAAATCACGGCGTATTCACGTTCTTCAAGTAGACGACAAGCAGAGAACGTACGCAAGCGAATGGTTTGCGGTTTCTTTTTTCCGGCGGGTCCAGCTTCTTTGCTTCAGCAGTCGCGTCGGAACTGTTCAGGAGATTATGGAGGAGGGGGATTGCTGTTTCTTCCTCGTAATTTGTTTTCCTATTGAATTACGCGGCTCATTACTTTGCTCGCCTGAGTACCAACTGTAGCGAGCGCAAGACACGCTAACCGGAAGCGGCTTGTGCTAGCGCTAGTGAGAAAAACAAAGATGAAGAAGAAGAAGAAGAAGAAGAACTGAGCGACATTGACGTGTCTTTTCCAACACAGATGGTCACACCAATTAAGACAAAAAGTATCGCTTCCAGTTCAATTAACTGCCTATCAGTGAAGTGTCGAAGCGTCGGGTTCTTTGGGACGCGCAGCTCAAACAATTTAGAAACAATATGGGACCAAAGGTACTCTACCAGTCTCCTTAGACGGACATACTCCGGATCATGAGCACATACCCTCATTTCGGAAATACCAACTACTCTAACGCCGTCCAGGAGGTTCGGGTCGGCCATATCAGTTGGAGTCTTTCCATCCGAGGAAGGTGCTGCCCGTGACGCTGCCGAGGATGATCCGAGGTTTCATCCTCCGGGACAACGAAGTTTGAAAAAACAAAAACGAACAAAAAACCATAAACAAATGAGACTAAGGTTTATTTTGTATTTTACACGCTTTTTTCTTGTTTTATTAAGGTGAAATTAAAGGGGAAACTAAAAACTAAGGCATTAAAATTATTGTTAGAAGCCACTGTAATCGACTGTGCGCATCTGCGCACTGCAAGCAACATTGGCCATCGCAACGGCAGAAAACGCTGATGAGAAATGAAACCTCGCGATCCGTGCCGCTGCCCGCGCCGCTGGCGATAGCGATTTCGGCCGCGGAATCAGCTTCGGCGTCGGCGTAACCGCGTATTGCATAATGGGATCGTTTCTCATAATGACGTCACACTGAACGTCACGCGTGACGTCATGAGGGTAAACTTTTTCCGCTAAATATTGCGGGAAAATTTTTCGATAAATGTGGCGGGAAATGTTTCTGCTAAATTTAGCAGGGAAATGTTTCCGCTGAATTTGGTGGGAAAATTTTCCCGCTAAATCTAGCTGGGAAATGTTACCCTCGTAACGTCATTATGGCAAACGTGACGTCACATGACGCCACACTAGATTTAGCGAAAATATTTAGCGTAAACGTTTCCGCTAAATTTAGCGGGGAAATTGACGTCTCGTGAGCTCAGCACTAATTCAGGTTCCCTGCTAAATTTAGCGAGAAAATTTTCGCTAAATTTCCTCCGCTATATTTAGCGGGGAGATTTTTGCATAAATGTCTTAGTAAATTTAGCGGGAATATGTTGGTAAGTTTCCTGCTACATTTAGCGGTAATGTTACTCCTGCTAATTTTAGCGACGAAATTTTAGCTTAATTTAGTGAGAAATTTTGCGAAAATTTTCCGTTAAATGGGAGGGGAGAAGGAGAGGAGAATGGGAGGATATGGAGGCGGAGGAGGGACGCACCCTTCCCTCCATACCCTCCCCTCCTCTCCTCAAGAGCTACACTTAATTCAGCATTATTAAAGGTTTGTAAACATCTTACTTTTTTTTTTACTTTTTTTTTGTTCGGCAGTTTATGAGCGGAACGTGCCAAAGAGGTGAATTTGCATTTACGCTAAGGGCCCATTCACACAGTAGCATTTGACCGCCTTTGTATTATAGACTAGAGGGAAGGCCACTCAAGTCATGCATCAGAAAATGTATTTTCAGTCAAACTTATGAGAGCTTTCGTCATGTTACGATCGCGAGAAACATGGACGTCTGCGCTTCGGGTATGGCAACCAATTCAAGGTGCAGCTACGGAGGTGAAATACGAATCATAGATCCGCTACCCTGTGCGCGTAGGCCTTTATTTTTTTCAGGCTCTGTTTCTGGAGGCAGTAATGACAACTTGCTAGCGTATTTTAATGTGTTCATCAGCAGAAGGTATTTTGCGGACATGCATAAATTTTTAAGACCACACCTACAAAATATCAAAATAAATAAATGAATAATGAAATATGAAGTTTGTACTGAAATTATCCTTTTAAATGTGTGGGTTCTAGGGACACTGTCAGATTCATTATGCTTTCAGTGCCAGACGACTGTGGCTTCGCGCCAACACAAATCAAAACAATATGTGAGCGGTCATCAAGTGAGCACCTCTGCTAGCTATCGTTCTTATGTTGCGGCTGCATTTCGGAGGATGCCTAAGATGTGAAGTGGGGTTGTTAGCAACTTCCAATTAAATGAACCATAGCATCATTCATACAAATGTCGCGTGCCTTATCTCTTGCTTCCTCATCTTTTGGTGCCGTTCATGGCCGTCCCATTCGGCTCAGTCCCCGGCAGGAGGGAGCTTATCATGCTATTTCCTCCGCGCTCCGCGAAGTGAGCGCCATGACTCAGAGCAAGCGTCTGGACAACTGCCCCGCCGACCAAGGGCGTTTGTCTTCTTCCCATCATTACCCTCCTCTGCATCTGCATCGTCAGCTCAGAGATTTTAAGCTCTACCAGGACCAGCAAATACATCGTCGGGGAGTCGCAGAATAGGGCAGCCTAAGGGCAGCCGCTTTAGGCTCTCTAAACCTACGCTGTAACCGGAAGCCATCCTCGCCACACCGGAGTGAAGGCTGCGCGAGTTTTCAGTTTAAAAGAAAAGAACGCTGGCGCGTGGTTTATTTCTGCCCACGTTCTACAAAGTTCCTCGGCGAGGAATGAGTCAAGCAATGCGACTATGTGTTTTTGCCAGCTTCTTGAGCATGGATTGAAAATAAGGTATGTTAAACAAAAAAGGTATCGTTCGAGTTAACCAGAGCGGCATCTGTGCAAACACCGTCACGATAGGCCGTTTCTACGAAATAGCGTCTTATATGTGCACTACTGCATAGCGCTTTTAGCCCGTTCATTTGGTCTTTCCTCTACCCGCCCTATTTTTCATGTAAGTCATCTTTCGATGGCAGTGGTTTTGGTTTTGGTGGGTCTCAGAAACGCGTCGAGTTGATTCGTCGACGACGGAGTTCGAGAAGCATCATCATGAACATGTCTGGGTTGCGTAACCTCTCACTTACTCTGGTTTTCTTTGTTTTGTTCTTTTTTTGCATTTGGAGTAGGGCGCGTTTTTCAGTAATGAGATTGCTACTGATACCGCTTTATTGAACGCTTGGTTGCTACCTCTACGTGTCATCACTCTCTGCCTGACTCTACACCGGGTGTGGACCTTTCGCTTGCAGCAGGTCTAACCTAAACTATTCTATTACTTTAAAGTTATCTTTTGGTATTATGGGTGCCTATTATTTTTCCATCCCATTCTATGACACAGTGCAATGTAGGAACTTGCAAAAAAATAGTTATTTTTCGGGACATTTCAGAGTCAGTTTTCCTAACGAGTTGCGTCAAAGAGTGGTAAAATTGTTTGTGCCACATCTGCCTCATAACTCGAAGCTTCTTGGCAAGCCAGACCCTTTTTAATATCGTCTTTAAATATTGTCCTGTTTAAGAAAACTGGTTAAGTATTGACCGGTTTACAAAACCTGGCTGATTAATTTCCAGGCGGTTACTGTCCTAATCAAGTGTATCAAGCGTAAAAATAAACACCACGAGTATGACTTGTGAAAATTACGTGATAATCAGAAAACCAGCGCTGGAAGAAATATTAAAGGAAGGATTTCTTGTATTTAGAGGAACCCTGAATTTGTTGCTGTTGCACAACCGACACGTTCCTGAAAGTTCATTCACTCGAAAAGCGCTTCCATGTAGTTCCAGCTACCACACCTCAAAATATGTTAACCATTTCATGAGTATAACAACTTTGTTATTTAAGAAGTAAGGGTAGATCGTAGACAGGCTGGTTCTGTTGGATAAAAAAACCGATTTATTTACAAAAATGTACGACAGGTGGCAGTATAAAATATTGTACTATGCAGCAACAGATACAGACGCTTGCTCACATATGGCCCTTGAAAAAAAAAAAAACGAGAAACGGCTAACTATAACAAAAACTCAGGCACACGGCCCTTGAGACATTGCAAACTTCTTTATTTTTTTTTTCAAACATCGGCATCATAGTCCCTAAGGTGACGCTGGACGTCTTGTTGCAATTCTTGGGCGGCCCACTTCGGCTGGAAGGGGCAGCGTTTCCTCTTGCTCGGTGAATATCTCCGGGGCCAGGTTCAGCTGTGGGTGGTCTTCGGAGTGCTTCGCTGTCTAGACGTGGAGGATCTTGCCTTCTGTACTGCCGACTTTTCCGATGAAGGTAACCCACTGTACCAACTGGGCGGATCACTTCGAATGGACCTTTAAAGCGCGGTGTTACCCAGGTAGCACAGAAAGTCGGCGCGACGTCGGGCCTACCTCGGGAGAAATCGGGAGAAATTGTCGGCCCAGCGTCGGGTCCCGAGGTCGGGCCGACGCTGGTGTTGCTACACCCAGCCGCTACCGGCCCGACGTCGGCCGCCGGGGTCGGGCCGACTGCGGCTCCCGACCCCGGCCCGACCATGGTCGTAAAGCATTCCCCGCCGTCGGGCCGACCCTGGTTGCCGACTCCGTGCCGATAGTGGTTTTTAATGCCCCCTAAATGTAGTCCTCCGAACCTTTGCTGAATCGCGCTTAGCCGCTTCGCCACCACACGGCGAACGGAAGTTCCCTAGGACACACTAAAGTCGGCTGGGTGAAGCGTTGTGAAAGCCTGCTGGGTGAGCGCTGAACGGCTCGTTTTGTGCTCGGTGACCGTTGTTTTCTGAAGAAATTTCTTGGAATATCGTGTAAAACCGTGATACTACCTCTGAGGACCAGAACAAAAATGCACGAAAAGCGCAGCGCTGCAAGAGAGCCGTACAGCTCGTTTCGAAAGCATAGAGAGCCTAGATCTCGGAGAGGATTCCACATGAACTGAATTGGTTTGAGTTGAACCATCTCCAAACTCTATAAGCTCTCTGCGATCCCGACAAGAGTTGTGTCGCTCTCATACGGCGCTGCGTTTTCGTAAAATTTTATCTGGGTCCTCAGGTGTAGAAGCAAGCGTTTACACAATGGTTTCAAGAAACTTATTTGACAAATAACAGCGATCGAGCACGTAATGTACCGCGCTCACTCGGCAGACTTCAACAACGCTTCATCCGGCTGGTCGCCATAAATCTAGTAATGAGAGACCTCTGCATGTCCTCAAGATGACGGATTAGGAACTTGCGGTCGCCGCGCTCGCGAAGCGGCCCAGCGCCGACCAGCAAATAGGTCAGTCCTGTAGTCGAACTAGCACAAAAAGGTAACCAGTTTCCCTTATAGTTAGTAAACTATTAATGCACCGTAAGAAGTGTTCAGTTACTTAAAAAGATTTGCTAATCACATATATAATGGTTGCCTTATCGCTCTGTGGTAGAATTCTATCAGCACAGCATGACCATTTACCTGGTTTGCGGTCGCGCTGTGATATTTATGAAACTGCATAAGAGAGCAATAAGCATAACGAATTAAAATATGTAGGCTAACCTAATTGGCAACATTTTCTGCAACTAATTTAGAACAAAGTTTCATTCATGTATTGTAACTTGGGTACCTTTTGGAGCTACTTGAGTGGTTAGAATTGCTGGGCCCACGTATTTCACAGCATGCACATTATAGACTTGGTATTAAATGGACATAATTTTACTCAAAAATTTGACAGAGGAATAAACCAAAACAGCTTTACTGCAAAGATGTATACAAAAACCTTCTGGAATACTTGTCTGAGTGAAAACTTGGATGATATAATTTGAATGATGCTATAGAATGAATGATAATTCAAATTACTCCGTGATTAGAACTTCCGAAGTTGTGTTGCAGGGTTGCCGTCTTCCTGGCTCCTCTTCCTTCTTTTCTCGCGACCACCTACCTGTGTCGCTGGCTCCCACCAGATATCTTGAAATCCTCCAGTCTATCTCGTCTTCTTTTGACTTTTCTACACCTTTGAGGACGCCTTCTGGAAAAAGTCATGAAAGTAAATGTATTGTCTTCTGGTCATTTTCTGGAATGCATTAGTAATTGAACAGATAATTCTAAATTAGCTTGAAATATGATGTTCATAATGTCATATTTCAAGCTAATTCTATCTTATACTTGTCAAAACGAGCATAATGATTATGCTTATTTTAACGTCGACAACCCTAATGTGAAATAGATGGCTGCTGACGTTGTGTTTCTTATACTTACCCTTATCCAATTGATTAAGTAGATGTGAGATCGGTTATTTGTCATTTATACAAAATAGTACGTTTCAAACGCGAAACATCGTGCTTTTATGCTTTTGACAACAAAACTTCGAGAGAACTAGCTAGCGGCGCACATGAACCATGCACACATTGTTTTGCTTCAAGTGACGAGTACAGTTTTTAGGATGCACACTGCTTCGTACTAAGATGTGGGCAGATCATACAAATGTTGTTATATGTTTAGCACAAGGTACTAAATTTATCTTCCAGAGCAGCAGCATTCCATTTCTTAATATTGATTTACGACCATGGTTAAACAGCCTCTTAGATATTTCTCTCAAGCAAGTTTTTGTTCTCTATGAAGAGAGATTTAAGTGAATTTCAAGTTGGTAGCGAAATATGCATTCTTATGATTATAATGCAATTAAATGCAAAGGTGCAAGCGAGCTGGACAAGAATGACAAAAATAATCCCTGGAGAAAGGGAACAAGAGGGACAACCTGTTCAGCTGATAAACCCGTTTGCTCTACTGACGTCTAACCCCTGGTTAGCTCAGTTGGTAGAGCGCTCCACCTGTAATGGAGAGGTCCCGGGTTCGATACCCGAACCAGGCGGATTTTTCGGTCGCGCACCAGTCACCTAGCTGTGTTTGGAGATTTGTGTTTGTCCTTTGTCCCTCTTTGTTCCCTTTCTCCAGGGATTATTTTCGTCATTCTTGTCCAGCTCGCTTGCACCTTTGCATTCATTTGCATTATAATCATAACCTCAATTGCAAGCTTCACCTGAGTGGGTGTTAAACTGGTGGCAGCTGATAGAAAGTTCGATAAAAGTTCGAAAATTTGAAATATTTCGAACCTTATCGAGCCGCTTGATTCGATCAACGAAATTTCGGGTCGAAAAAAGTTCGCGGCATCCCTATTCAAAACATAGGAATTAAAAAGAAATAGAAAAACGAAGTAAAAGAAAAGCAACAAGACGGAGAGAAAAAGAACAGCAAGCGGACGACCGGTGCTCTTTTTTTTTTCTCGGTCGCTCGCGAATGCATTTTGCTTTGTCTTTAGGAGAGAGCCGCAACGCACCAAGTGTTGCCAACCGTAGGGTAACTACCCTACTTGCAGGGTAGTTTGTAGGCATTTTGCGGTGCATTGTAGGGTTGTAGGGCCGTCCGGCAATTTCCGGGCCAAAAGTAGGCATTTTCAGAACGCAGGCTTTGCTTCTTCAACGGCAAGCATAAAACAAAAAACCAAAACAAATTCTAAGAAAAAATAAAGTGCCGTGAAAGTTTTCAGCATAGCTTTACAACCCGTGTGCTGCCAGCTTAACCACGACATCATGCAAAACGAAAAAGTATTCAAGTTGCAAGACGTAGCAACAGAGAGCACTACCACACCAAGTTGGAGAGCTGGAGCAAGTAGGAGTAGGTGAGTTGCGCTTTGCAGGAAGTTTGGAGCCAGAAGAGGTATACTCTCCAGTGGAAAATGGTCCCTGTCAATTTTTCTTTAAAGACTCTGGTTCATCCGGCGGTCCTTGTTACAACCTCGCGAAAACACGTGGCAGCGCGGGCGGAACCATCCCGAGCCATCCAGAACTGGCTGCCACCTGTTCAATCTGGGCTTTTCTATGCGCATGGCAAGGTGCGCGCGTGCTGTAAACAACCATAAAGCTGGAACTACCAGTCTTTCCGGGCGCTCTTTAGTTCCCAGCGCCTTGCAAATTGACCATCCTTACCACACTCATAGAGCGTCGATCACGGATAATCGACGAGTACGGAGACCGGATTTGAAAGCTCCCACGGAGCCTGGCACGTTGTGCAGTCGTGGTAGGCAGTTTGCAGACCGCCTACCGACTGCACAAGTAGTTGGGACTTGAACGCGTACCACTTGAGCGAACTACGTTCGAGTGAACGAAGCCGGAAACCATAACGTTTCATCAAATGACACTTTAACGAATAAGGAAGAGCCGCCGGTTTCCTATCCTCCCCTGGTGTAATAGTATAGTTTGTCGATAAGTACCTTAGTTTGACGAATCCCTAGGCGGTACACCCAAAGAAGCTAATATTATCACGAACGACAATGTGAAACAAAGAATTACCGGAGAAACTGAAACTTTTAAATGGGGCGAACTTGTAGGCCCCCCCCCCCCCCTCCACCCAAGAAAAAAAGGAAACAGAAGATAACAGCAGAGAGTCGCGGGCGTCGGAGTCGGCGGAAAGAGCAGAGACGAGCGCTGGGGCTGAAAACTGACCCTGGCCTCGCCCTTGCAGTGCACGAGTGGGCCATCGGGAACAATCGGTGCAGAAAGTTCGGCGCGTAGAACATTCGGACCCCAAACAAGAACCAGGATTCTCGAAAATTACCAGAACACTGTTGCAGGGATAAACAAAAAACACGTCGCTCCCAGGAATCGAACACTGGCTTTTGCAGTGTGGAGGCAGGTACGATGGCCATTAGGCCACGCGCGCGCTACCCACGGCTGGCCAGCTGCGCGCGCGGCAACATACCGCTCGGATTAGCTCTCCTTTTGTAATGAGCCGCCTTGTCTCCCTTCCGCGAGTGCAGGTCCCACGCAGCCCAGTTTTCACTTCTCACGACAAATCGGCATAAAGACGTTGGTTAGGGATGTACCGTGCAGCTCGCCACATCACTCGCCGTGTTGATGCTACACAGCGCACATGCAAGGATGGCGTTCTAGGATAAGGCAGGTATGCGCGCGCATGCGTGCCCTGTAGCTTTGTACTCGCAACAATATTGCCCTGTATTATCATAATTCCATGCAACAGTATCATTTGAACAAAGATTTGCCTCGTAGGCATAACCGTAGGGTAACAAGAAACATTCGTGGTAGTGATGTAGGGTTTTCTTGACGCTAGCGTGGGGTATTTCGCGAAAAATAGGTTGGCAACACTGCGCTTCACGCCTGTCGTTTGCGGCTCTCAGATAGGTTGGGAAGTCGTCGGCCGCGGTTGGGATACAATCGGCAGCGCCGAAGCTCACCCTTTCTTACGTTCCCTCGCCCTGTTATCTTGTCGGGAAGCGGTCGGCGGCCTGCTCGGCCTTCCCGGCCCAACTTTCCGTTCAGATGCCAGGAGGCCCGGGGTCGGGCCGACTGCGTGTGCTACATTGGGTAGTTTGTGATCACTGGCTTGCGGCCAGCTCTAACGTGCCAAGTCTACGGGATTGACCTTCTGGTCACTGCGATGCAGGTCAAAGCATCGCTTGCTTGCTTGGTGAGATTGTAGGAGGTTCGTGGTATCATCGGTCCGTGCAGCATGCAAAATGTCGAGTTGATCCTCACGGGAGTTGTCGCATGTTAAAGTTCCGACGTGAAGTTTATTGGGAGGCGAGACTGATACCCACGCAAAAGAAAAAATGGAGAGTATCCCGTGGAGTTTTACTCTGCGGTGATTGACTGCCGACAATGCACTAGTCAAGTGCTGGTCCTGCGTCTGTGGGTTCTTGAAAGCGAGTTTCTTCATCGTGTTCGCAAACGTCGCATCGGACCTTTCAACAATTGCGTTGCTTGTGGGGTGTATGGAGATGTGAAGGTGTGAGATGGTGTTCGATGCCATTCTTCTTGAAGAACTACTCTGTTGTGTGGCTGGCGAATCCGGGTCTATTGTCGGAAATGTACACGCATGGCGGTCCAAAGCGTTGAATGACATCTTGTTTGATAGTTTCGATCACATGTGTCGCCAACAATGAAAATTTGTGGCTCTTGCCAAAACGTAATGATTGGCGTGATCAATCTGTACGAACAAGTGGGTGTTTCCGGCTTCCCGTTTGGGGCAGTGAGAAAACATGATCGCCTGAGACGTCCATGACTTTGAGGGAATCGGAAGAACTCCTGTCTTCCATCGGCGTGTGTGGTTCGACGGTTTGTTCGCTGACATATTTACAGCACCGAACGTCGGCTGTGACGTCTTTGCGTGCAGTGTTCACCACCAGTACCTCGAGCATACTCGTTCGAGCGTTATCTCACTGCTCAGATGGCCACCTCGTCATGACGAAAGCGGAGTACTGTGGAGCGCAATGCGAAGGGAAAGGACGAGTTGTTCTCTCCTGTGGCCTCTCAATTACTGTCACGTGAGTTAGCACTGATTTTGATAACTTGAAGGAGTTATGAACTGGTGTCAGATGGTTCGTGTCGGGCTGCCTCTGTAGCTCGTGTAAGACTTGGTGGCAGTACTTATCGGTCTGCTGAGTGCGAACAAGCTCTGAATCGATGCGATGTCACCACGGCGAGACATGCTTGGTCAGGAAGAGGGTAGCGGCACAAATGGTCAGGATGACGCTTTCCTTGCCTGGCATGTGAAGGGTGGTGAAGTCAAAGGCTGCCAGGTCAACGATGTAGCGTGCGAACTTGCGGTTCAGCTTGGCTTTGTTCACTACGTACGACACTGTGAAATTGTCAGTGATGACCACAAACTTGCGACCGCGTGCAGGTACAGACGGAACTTTTCGGTCACAGCCCAGTGTACAGCAGTACATTCAAGCTCATTTATGTGGTACCTCTTTTCTGCGTCTTTGATGGATCTGCTGGCATATTCGATGACACGTCTTTTGCCGTTTTAATCTTGCGAGAGGCAGGCTCCAAGACTTTCATGTGACGCATTCATCTCAACATACGTCTGACCTTCTTGCTTGAAGGAGGACAGGATTGACGGTGAAGTGATCTTTATCTTGAATGGCTCAAAGGACTACTGCTCTTTCTTTGAGGACAAGCAAAAAGTGCTCGAGTGGTAGTTTCTTTGTTATTTTCTTTGCTCGTGGTCTTCTTCAGGTGGTCAGTAAGCGGTCTTGCAATCACTGCGAGGTTCTCGACATGTTTAAGAAACGTGTTTGCAAATCTAAAGAAGCAGCACTCTTCCGTAGAGCGTGATGGTTGGCGAGGCGAAGAAACACTTGGTCTGCGAGAGTGTGAAACCCATGCTTCGTGTGGCTTTGAAGATATCGCGGAGGCATTTGACGTGGTCTTCAAAACTGTTGTGCGCGCAGGCAATGTTGTCGATGTAGGTGACAACAGCTAGTTTGCGAAGGTGCAAATATGCCAATTTGAGGGCTCTTGTCATGGTCGGCGGTTCGTTCTTGAGCCCAAAAGGCATTCGTAGAAACTCTTCATGATAGTGTTGGGCGACGAAGGCCGTTTTGTGCACGTCGTCTATCACTTTGATTGTGAAGAATGCAGAATGATGGTGTGGAGTAGTCAACGACTATACGTCGACGTGTCGTGTCATGGAAAGGGTGGTCCACTACGAAGGCTGGCGATGCGTACATAAATCTGGACGGGCGACAGATGCCTTGTTCCCTCCAAGTTTACACATGGTTCTCGAGTAACTGTTGGTCAGGCTGTAAAAGACGGTAGGGTTATCAACAAACTGGTCTGGAGTGTTCCAGATTAATGCTGGGTTCCACGTAGGGGCACTTACCGATCTTCGCCTGGTGTGCGAAAATATCTTCTTACTCGTTAACAAGAGAGCCGAGTTGTTCTTGCTCGGTTGCGGAAAGAGAAGCGTGTATGTCATTTTATCGGTGATTGTCTCGGTGTTGGGTGCACATGGTCTCAGGTAGTCCGTGGGCATACGATCTTCGGAAGTCGTGATTTGAGGTAGGGGCTCTGTTGACTTGGTTGAGAACAAGGTCTCATGTTGTGGCCCTAGGGGCTAGTGCCACATCAGTTTGCCGCGATGCCTCTGTTGGACTGGATGGGAATATTCAGTTTGCGGTGAGCGCGTTCGGGCTTTGATGCGTGTGAAATCCTGAATGAATGTCGGAGTCGTGATGCAGAATCTTCCGTTCAGCTCAGTGATGCACCGGGCCTGGGCAAACCATTTCCAGTAATTACCCAAAACAAGCGTAACAGGCAGGTGTTCACAGAGTCCCACTTGTGGCATGGTGTAATCAATGTTCCCAACCTCGATACGCAGAATGATTCATCCGGCGGGTGTGTGGGTCCTGCTGCTCGAACACCGGTAGCTCGGGTGTTCTGACATGCTTCCGGATTAGCATGACTTCTGATCCACAATCACAGAGAGCGTCCACTTTTGTTGTGCCGTTAATGATGGCGTTGACGATCGGTGCGTGATGACCTTCGGTACACAAGCAGTTCACGGAGTAACGGGCATTTGGTTTCTTCGCGTCCTAAGCTGGACCACTGGCAGCATCTCACTTGGAGAACGAGGAACATGTGTGTTGCTTGCCTGGTTACGGTGGACTGTACCAGCTTCATTGCTGCGGCGTTGTGGTGATGCAACTTGGTGTGCGTTCCTCTGGTGTGTCGATGTTGCCGTTCCACCTTCGGCTGGTGATGCGAGCACACTACCTACTTCTGGGGGTGGAAGATGACACTGATACGAGATGTGCCCCTTTCTTCTGCATGTCCAACAGTGGAGATCTTCGGGCTTGTCACCTGATTTTGAATTGAACTTGTGGAGGAACGACTTCTCTCTTGTTAAGGCGACTTTCTTGTCGTTGATTCCTTTGTTTCCAGTTGTCGCAGCGAGTCGAGCGTTGCTGCTCTGTCGACTAATTCTGTCACGGAGGAGTAAAGGTGAGAAGCAAGCGGGATTGACTTCTTTGTGTTCTTGATGTCTCCGATGATCATCGATATGCGTTCCTCGGGGGTCAGGGGATGTGGAAACTTCTCGAGGAGGGCGTCCTTTTCGAGAATGTACTAAACGAGGGTTTCTTCCTCCTCAGCGCCCTCGTTGCCTGTAGCTCGATGAAATCCTTTATCGAAAGTCGTCGTCGAAGCCGTTCAATGAGAGCTTGTTTTCACTCTTTGCACTCGTGGTAGCGTTTTTCGTTTGTCTTCTGACAGTTTTTCGTTTGTCTTCTGCTGCAAGGCCTGATAGTCGAGATGTAGCGTCTCGACTATCAGGGGGTCCAAAACGCTTCAACTGCGATCCGTTCCACTTCTCAGGTACATTGTTTAGCGTCGTCCAACGGATCACCGGTGCAGATGGGGATCGCATTCGCCATGTCCGCCGTTGATGTAATTTGTACCGGTTGCCTTTGGCTTTCGGCCAACAGTTGTACCATTAGAACGAGATAAGCGACGATGTTGGTCAAACTTTGGATGTCCGTCGGTTTCAGTTTTGGCAGTTACGTCGGCGAGGCTAAATGTGGTTGACGACGAGCAGAAAAGGGGACACGTACTTGCAGTCTCACGAAGTCATCGGACGTCTTGGCGAGTGTTTTCAGGGTTGTTTGACGCGTCTTCCATGTTCTAGCACCAAGTCCTTGCGAGCGGGAGCTTGGAGGATTAGCGTTGCCGGTCGTCGTAACGGTTGAGGCGGTTCTGGCGGGAAAATGCGCTTCGACGGCGGCTGGTGAAGATGCGACGATGCGGAGCTTCCACGCACTTTGCGATGGCGACTTCCGGGATTTGCGGGAGGCGGGGTACTTCGGCGCCTCGTTGTTCAGGTTTCGTTGAGTTGCTTCACAATTTTCTGCAGTTTTTGTCAAATAATTTCGCGACGAACACAGCCTCGCGACGTCGACTGCGCCATGTTGGATAAGACAAAAAACGATTCATTTAACAAAATGTGCGACAGGTATCAATATAGAATATTGGCACAATGCAACAATACATTTACACCAAGTTGAAGACGTGGTAAAAAAAGTAAAAAAACAACACCGGACTTGTGTATTTTGACCGCTGGAGATTACGCGAGCTTTAAGACAATCTCGCTAAGCATAATCGCGATGAATTACTCATGTATGTTGGTCAACGCTCAATTCGGTGCAGATCGCCTCCCGACTGAACAAAACATCGAACACTGATTGCGGTCTGACTTGACGTATGTACAAATTAATTTAACAGTAAGTTTGTAAATGAGAGTAGAACAAGCGTGTGCTTGTATAATGACAGTGTGACCAGTGGCGTAAGTACGCTCTGTTGCACACTTTAGTTACATTTATTACATTACGGGTTGCTTTGTTCGCAATGGCAGCTTTTGTACAGTATCACGGAGAGCTTGATTGCTTCGGGCACCGACACTGGTACAGACACTCACCGTTTCTTTGACGATCCTGTCGAAAGCTCTTTAACACCGGCGTCAATCAAAAGCTCTCTTGTACTCGTCGTCTTTTTTTATCATTTTAGTTGGCGCCTGCACGCATTGAGAGTGGTTTTGTTAATGCGCTCGGTCCCCAGCGCCACCGACGAAGGGGCTGTCCCAGCGCCACCACGCGGTGAGGATATTTTGAGCCGATTGGGACGGCCAGAGGAGCGCGGCCCCCAGCCCGCGAAAATCTCGGAAACCTTGCGCCGTTGCGCCTGCTTTCCGCAAGCACCGCCAGGGGCACCACATCCCCATACAATGAAGACGATGGTTGACCGCTGCGCACTGGCTACTACGGCAACGTATGTGATTGTAATTTTTTCGGAACCCGTATTTCCAAGCGGGTGAGCAGCAACATGTGTTGTTTCCAAAAGGTAATAAATGTCTTAGGCTGTAGGTAGGACCCAACGCAAACTACTAACCAGACAAACGAGCTGATAAACTTGCGCAATGTTGAAACAAAGAACCCTAAAAGTTTTTTATTTTATTTATAAGGTCAATCACCATACGAAGAACAGAATGTAAGAGGAATTGCAACGGCCTGGGTCTTCTGGGGTTAGAACTGCTACAAAGTCACCTAGCACCGTGAAAGGGGCTAGCTGTGCCGGGGCTCGCATAAGATAAAGACGCTCGGTGTCTGTCGTCAGGCACTCGTCACTAACTCGAGGTGCGCGAGAAAGATGTTGACAGGTCAGCACTGAAACCCAGTCAAGCAGCACTTAAACAGAACCTGAAATGGTACATGGGCTGATCCAGCTTTGACGCCAGGGACGGCTGACCCAAGCGGGACTTCGAGTAAAACCTCAGGAGAGAATGCACGAAAAAAGAAGCACAGAAACAACAGGTCTTTCTAAAAAACAAAAAAAAACACTGACACTTTTTACTTTTTTGCTTTTTTGCCAGGCAATTTATTATAGTTGTTAGAAGACTACCCAAACAATATTTTAGCTACAGCGTCACGTATATTTTTATAAAGTAAAAAAAAACGCAACTGACTGAAAGCCGAAGCCGAAACAGGAGTGTGGAGGAAGAAAAGTGTAGAGGATGAGAGAGCTGCCGGAAATCACGTGGCCGCACCCAACGGCAATTTAATTATTTTTTCGTTTTTTTTTGCCATTCAGTGCAGACGAAAAACGCAAAATCTCAAGTACTTCGGGCTTGACGTTTGCGCGCTTTTCTACGCACTTACCAATTCGTGTTCGTATGAGGAGCGATGTCTTCAGCCAGGAGAAGGATTGACAACTCGTGTACGCCTTTCCGCGAATCAGCTTGGTGGTAGGGCGTGTCGTATGAAATAAATCCGAATTGCTTTGATCGGTTTACCGATTCCTCTTTCGAAGCTAGACAGATTCGCCGGTAGAGCGAACAACAGTTTTGAAGTAGAGGCCCCACGCCCAAGCCGTCCGCCGCTATCGCTCAGTCCCACTCGTTCAGCCGTCCAGCCCACGGCTCCTGCGATGCGACGCCATGTTGAGAATTACGTAGAGAATGCACAGAGCATTTCTGGTTCTTGTATCAGTGGCGTAGTGATACACAATGTTCTGTGCCGGGCAGCTCATTCGAGCCGGTGTTTATTGCGTTATCATTTATACATGGGTTGCACGTGACGTCATTCAAAGATCGCTCCGATGACCACCGAAGAAAAGGGGAAGGAG
>JAZHYW010030341.1:0-44815 GCA_037355805.1 Ixodes ricinus
GAAACCTAAACCTTTTTTGCCTGAAATACAAAATATCAACTTTTAGGTTTGACAACAAAATATTTTTACCGAATGTTTAAAAAAGATCGGCGAAAATTCGGCTTTGTTAAATCCTAAGATTCGGCACCGAATTTTCGATTCGGCAAAAAGTTTGGCCCCTTACTAGTATCTAGTCTCGCTGTTTCTAGATAATCTGCAATTCACAAAATTCATCGAGTCACCCAAAACAAACCATCTTAAAAAATTGTGCTTCCTCTTGGAGGTCATGAGAAACTCGAACAGCTATGAATGGGCAATATGCAAAATAGCAGTGTCCCTAATGGTTCAGGTGCACTTTGGGAGCAGGAGACTGTCAACGAGTAGTTTCGGTTTCACTGGGTTGTGCATCTGTTGTGCTATTGTCTCCGCACCACCATTGCTCATGTTGTTGTGGATGCTCCACACTTGCGCACGATGCAGTAAGTACTCTTTTCTTCTCGTTGCTACATATCGGTTGCAGCGAATAACAAAACAATTGGGATTTTTTCTCACACAGCTCTCCGTGTGCATTTGTTTGCAACCTTGAGAACAGCCACCGAGACTAGTACTCTGTTTCTATAACACCCTTGTTTCCGCGGCCAATTTTCACACAGCAACGTAGCAAAGGGCGCAAGTTTGCGCTTGAACGTTCTCGTACAGTGAGCTTCGTCATGTATTGTGTTAGCCCAATTGCAAATAGCGATTGGCGAAGCAAGGGTGTTATAAAATGAGTGCTAGTCTCAGTGGATGTTTTCGAGGTGGCAAACAAATGCACGCAGCGAGCTGGCACGGCATTCAGCGTATGTCGCTCTGCGTTCACTTCAGTTCGCCGTTGGAACGTTCTCACTCAAAACCCGTGCCAGAAAAATTAATTGTTTCATTATTCGCTCTTGTCAGATTTGTAGCGACGAGAAGAAAAGGGCACTTAGTGCATCGTTCACAAGTGTGGAGCAATCCACGACGACGTGAGCAATGGCAATGTGGAGACGATAGCAGACGACAGATTCACAACCCGGCGAAACCGAAACTACTTATTGACAGTCTCCTGCTCCCAGAGTGCACCTGAACCGCTAGGGGCGCTGCTATTTTACTTATTGCCCATTGGCTCCAATAGCTTGTAGCGTCCGCTGCAGTCAGTTGTAAGGTGAAACGGAGTATGGAAATATTTGCACAGAAGCGCCGCGAAGATGGCAGCCAAAAAACCCCGAGTGTTCTTGGTGAAAAGTTATGCAAATCGATTACAACTTTGAATTCGACAATAGTAAGTTGTCACTTGGCTCTAACGGCTAACAATACATTTGTGTGAAGACCGACCATTGGACGATGCATTGTTTACTTTTGTGGTGAGAAAAAACATGGTTCTATACCGAGTATAACAAAAACACTTTTATTCAGTCGCAGCGATCAGGGCACAGGAACCAGGAAAATGTGTCGCTGGCGATCGGTCCCTAATTGTTTTCACCATGCAGAAGGGCAGTGGTCGCCTGTTGCTCTGCCCCAGTCGCAGTCACAACCACAGCATCCACTGCCTATAGGCAGCGTACCAGAAGCACCTGAAACAATATCTATTGATTGAATGTAAGAAAAAAACACCACTTTAATTAACCACAGTAACTGAAGCAATGACCACACTGATCAGATGTAAGAAGCAATACTCTATACTCTCAAGTGTACACGTCTTGTGTTCGTTTCCCTGGGAAACCAATAATATATTATGCTGCTTTTATGTTCCCTGTCGCTGTGCATGTGATGCATCTGCCAACGAACAGCTAGTCGGCACAACAGACTATAAACACTGCGGAGAAGTGAGCTTGTACTGTATGCCAAGCACAGCACAGATGTCGAGACAACCTTGCTCTGGAAGTATGATCCACCATGAGCTCTGCAAGAAAGCCGAATCTGGTAAGGACGGCGAGAAGGCAATCCCAGATTTCTTTGCGAAAGAAGCTTCTGTAAAGGGAACAATTCAACCAATTTCGTGAAGTGATCAGTCACGACAGGAAGATACTGATTACTGTACGTATTATGAGGAAACGATCCCATTACGGGTCGCAGGCAACAATCTGCCAAGGAGAGTGGCTTACGATTGGTTGCATAAATCTTGGTAGGTGACCTTCGCGTGGCTTTGACTTCTGACATCCTGGACAAGTGTGGGCATACTTCAGTATATCCTGCCTGATTCCTGATCAAGTCTCGACATGGCATAACTTATTGCAAGTCATACTGCTGCTGGTGTGACCTGATGAGGCTGAATCATGGAAGTGACTGATGAACGGCGTTCGAAGTTTCACAATCTTGAAAGGCGAGCCATGGGCGGCATCGTCTGCTTGAAAAATGTAGCTGAGAAGAAGTCCATTCTCTCTCAGCAAGTATGAGTCGTACCTACCATTGCTCTCGGTGCAGCCTACCCTTTGTTCCGCAAGCTTCTCGCACACCCGTAGACGGAGTTTCCCCTCCCACTGTGCCTTGCGAAGTCCTCTGATCACCAACGTCCCCCATTCTGACTGATGTGTCGGCCACAATGCCAGTTATTCCCACCAATGCATGTTCGTCCCGAGTGGGAAAGACCTGCAAAGGAGCACACGAGAGCACATCTGCCGCAACAAAACTCCCTTCTTGTATGTAGTGGCTTAGTGGTATGGCTGTAATGTCGGAGCTCATTGTGCGAGACGTCCGACTGGATTCCGCAAATTATTCAGCCAGGAAAACACTTGATTGGTCTGGATCTGAAAGTATGTGCCATTGAAATACATGTTAAATTTTTTTAGGGCAAAAAATAATGGCGAGACACTCCTTTTCCATTGCGTAATAGTAGTGTTTGGCCGCTGTCGGCATGCGGCTGGTGAAGGCAACTGGCCGAAGAACACCGCTGTGTTCCTGAAGCAGGACTGCACCAAGGCCACAGTCGCTGGCATCAGTCTGAACAACAAACAGTTTAAAGAGACCCGGAAACTAACGAAGCGAAGTCGGTGATTGCCTTCGAGAGCCGAGGGAAAGCGTCTTGTTGCTTTCGTCTCCAATGCCAATTTTCTCCTTTGC
Organism: Ixodes ricinus; assembly: GCA_037355805.1. NCBI lineage: Eukaryota > Metazoa > Arthropoda > Arachnida > Ixodida > Ixodidae > Ixodes > Ixodes ricinus. The sequence goes on from JAZHYW010030341.1 coordinate 3,058, forward strand.
ACATAAGCAAATGCAAAGGGTTAGCTATCTTGGCACAGTGTGGGACGAGTTGGCAATAACATCCAATCGATCCTAGAAAGCATTGCAAGCTCTTGACGTCTTGCGGCTGCGGGCAATCGGTTATCGCGCACATCTTGTCCCGATTGGGGTGAAAAACTTGGGTTAACAACAGCAAAGCCAAGAAGGTTCATTTTCTTTTCAGGGTGAACTGTCAAGTTGGCAGATTGCATTTGCTCAAGGACAATCCTAAGATGTTCGAGGTATTTCTTGAAAGATTGGGGAAAATTCATGTATGCCATCACAAACTTGCTCTTTGTATCATTGACACCAATGTCCATTCGATGTTGAAAGGTAGCGGGCAAATTTGAAAGGCTCGAACACTCCCTTGTGATAGGTGAAAGCGGTTGTCGAAACCTCCTCTGGGTCTATCTCGATTATCCTAGACTGCAGTCAAGCGCTGTGAACACTTTCGTGTTGTCGATCGCGTACATGATCGAGTCGATCAAGGGAAACTGGTATGAATCTCTCACCATTACAGCGTTGAGGCTGCGACGGGAGAAGCCCAATGACTCTGCGAGTTGCAAACAGCTCTGGTGTCGATCCACTCCTGTAGTGCTGCATTCAGGAGAGCTCGTACATGGACGATGAGGGGCTTTGGGTTGCACCGCAGTTGGTCGAGCGTCGCCAGTCTTGATTCGATGCAGCAGCACATCAGTCTTTCCCGGAACTTCCGTGTAGTACATTGGTGGAAATGGCTGCAAGATGCTTTCTAGCTGTTGCTTTTGTTTCCTGGACGCTGGACGCACCTGCAGGGCGTCTCAGACACCGGCAGGAAAGGCTGCAGCAAACCTTGTCGTACAGAGAGCCGGGAGAGTTGCGCTGGTAATGCAATCCTCTCGCCTGGTGAAGGGGGTCACATCCAGCTGAATGTCGTCCATCCAGCCAATAGCCGCCAACATCAAAGTCGAGCAAACGTTTTTCGCCTGCAATAAAATCTCCATCGAAAGGTAATTGCCGCGTTCAAGCCTGGCAGATAAAGAAAATGCTAGCGTGCCTCTTCGTCGAATAGAATGCCGAGCCTTGCAGCGCACTGCAGAAGTGTATTTTAGGAACAAAGCGGTTTTTTTTTTTGTTTTGCACAGCTCAAAAAAGTCTCCAATAAGCAAACTTTCTGCTCCGTTATCAAGAAGGGCGGCAAAGGGAACAGCAAGTAGCCAAAGTGTCATGTGGATGCATTGATCTGTAGGTCGTATGCGACACAGACGAGAGAAGTGCTGGCGACTCGCTCATCCCGAGGCTGGAACTCGCTGCCGCCAGCTTGGGCCGGCGGCAGCGAGATCTCCAAGTTCAGCGTCGCGGGCCCTGTTGGTTCCCCTGGGGGGCTATGTTGCACGTTTTGGACTCCCAGGCGACTAGGGAGAAGGAAGTGACGTAGGTGTGAATGAACGTATCTTAGCAACACCACGCATCGCGTCATCAGCGACTCCACCAATCAACATCCAAAGAGCGTTGTTGACGTCACTTCCTTCTCCCTAGTCGCCTGGGAGTCCAAAACGTGCAACATAGCCCCCCAGGTTCCTCTGGCCCCGGCACCACCAGTGCAGGCATTGGCTGCGAGAATGGTCACGCTGTCCGTAGTTGTAGCAGGAACTGGGCTGCCAACGGTCTTCTGCTGCTCTATTTCCAATGTTACCCCAGTCTCTCCAACACTGGCCGCTGCCTCTCAACTCCACTGGTTCATTCCCTCATTGCCAGCCACCTCTCGGCCCAAGCTGGGGCATTTGTTGGCCGTTCAATGATCTCGAAGACGGTTAGGCAGCCGGCCTTCGCCGTGGGGGGACTGCAGCCGGCCGCTTGAGAAGGTCTGCAGCACCTGCCGCAAAATTTCGCCCTGGTGCGGGCCCCCGGGGGGAGGGGGGCAATCCCAGCTGCCTGGGGCTTCCCTGGATTAGGAATTTAGACTCTTGACGACCCAGCTTGTTGTAAAAACATTGGACCTCCCGACGACAGTCAAGGGGGTTCAGGGCGAGAGGCAAGTAGGCGAGGTTGGCACAGACCCTTTCAGGAAGGTGTCGAGTCGGAGTTGCTCGTTCTTGGTCGACGCATGTGGGGGGTACCCACGCACAGGACGGCTCGGAGGCTTCTGCAGCTGGGGGCGGGAGGCCTGTAGTCCACGCAAGCCGCGATGGTTTCCTACGCGAGGTCTTCAATGGTGTCGTAGTTGGACCCATGAAGATACATGTTGTAACAGGGGTGACTGACGAACAATGCGAGTAACCCTCTCCGACTCGAGAGCAGCTTGCACTGCTCGGTTGAGCAGTTCCTGCATGACCCGAATATACTCCACAAGGCCTTCTTCTCGGTTCTGTGTGCGACACTCGATTTCCCGCTGGACTCGGGACTCGTACCCCGGTGCCAGGAACTCCTCTCGGAAGCTGCGGCGGAATGCCTCAAGAAATGGAAATAGAATGACTAATACCCGTGCCACACGGGCAACTCGAATACCATTTACAACGAATGACATTTGTGTGATTGACAAATCGGCTCGCGATCTGTCGCGCGTGGAACGCCCCGCGCTCAGAGTGTCGCGCGCTGATTGGCCGATCGTTCAAATGTCATTCGTTGTAAATGGCATTCGAGTTGCCCGTGTAGCACGGGTATAAGGCTATATGAACGACACGGAGAGCTCACGCTGGACAGAGCGTGTATCACTGGGAGCTCGGTAACCCCCACCCCCCCCCCCGCGTTCACGTCGCTTTGCTGTGACAGTATGCGGCTGCTAATTACAAAACTACCGTATTTACTCGAGTAATAGCCGCACTGTTTATGAAGAAAACCTGAGGGTTCGTTTTTCCGCGGAGCACGCAGATTGCCAATCACCGCGATCGACAGCATGATTCCAGCTGTTTACAAGACAGAGATAATGTTTTCGTGCGAAGATACCATCTGTGAAGATTGCATTTGTATGGAGAATCGTGTTCTCGATCTGGTTATTCGCTTTGTTATTTATGCGCAACGCAATGATTGGCTGCATATGTGTTCTGTGGGAAAGTAGACGGAAGGGCCTTGTTCATAAATAGTGCGGCTATTACTCGAGTAAATACAGTATTAGCCATTTGCTCCTCCCCTCCTCCCCCCTTTGCGGCGTCCAGCCGGCAACCAACGCTCCACTGTTCCCCATGCACCTCCGGAAAGGGAGGACCATACCATTTAGTTGAGCGAAGTTTCGTCGAAAACATTCATTCTTTTCACTGTTAATCATAGAAAAGAAATGTAAATATTGCCAAATGCCTCAACAAAACAATGTTTGAGAAAGAAAAAAAAGGTAAACCCACAAGGGGGTCGAACCCTGGTCTGCTGCGTACGAGGCAGACGCGTTACCACTATGCTACTTTACAGCTTCGGAAATCTTGTTTTGACAGTTAGTTTTATACGAGAACCAAAACGTTTCGCGTCGTGCATATAGCCCTTTCCGGTCGAGGTGCAGTCAATTAGAATCTGCAACACCCACCATCGTCTCGCACTCGCCGGCAAGGCAAGGGGGAAGATCCCCTTCAGCACGTAGGCATCCGAGGCGCTACGCGTCCGAGGCGCTGGACGCTCTTGCGTAGACGCCCCGCACCGCCACGAAGTCGGCGACGGACTTGCGGTCGTCGAGCCCCTCGGGCTCGCGCTGCCGCTGGCCGCCGGTCCCGCCCGTGACGGCTGCTAAATGCTCCGTCACCAACTCGAGGGCGGTAGACATACGGTCATTGAGGGCCAAGATCTCAACCGACGACGGACCGGAGCCCAACTCCGACTCCGTGTCGCTGGAGGAGTCCTCATCCTCGGCTCGCAGCTTGGGAGGCATGGGCAAGAAGACGAAAACGCACGGCAAACAAGACAAATAAACAAAAAACAGACACGTGAAGCGAACATTAAAAAAAAAACGCATAACGTGCGGACGTGCGGCAAGAAAAACGGGCGACGATGATTGAAACGGTGTCGACGCCGATCGCAAGTTTCACGATCGGTAAGCCGTACTCACCTGTTCCTTGTCGCCCCGCATTTTCTTCTGCCCATAGTGGCGTCTACTGTGTAAAGCGAGTCGTAGCACACCCGGGCTGAGGCACCGCGAGTCGAAATCCAAGTGGCTCGTCACGCAGCGCGCCGGCCCTGCTGCTTGCGTACGGCGGCAGGGTACACCCGGCGGCAGACAACCTGACGACGATCTCCATCGGCATGCAGCAACCGCATTGGCACCTTAAAACAGAAAACCGGCATCAACTATACATGTGAGTTTTACAATAAAGAGCGTATCACCTATCAGTCTGTGTTGCGGAGCCGCTGGGTTCCGTCGCCGAGTGCGTTCTTCTCTTTTGTATCCGGAGTCCGGTGTCGATGCCGAAGACGCTTCGCTGGCTTCGCAGCGCCTTGGAATGCCGTCGTCTACGTATGCGGCGCGTTCGAGGCGTCGGCGTCGCGCGTAGAAGCGGCGTCGTACGGGATGAACCTGATATCTGCCGTCCGCCGAAGAATTTCCATACGACGACACCGCATTCGATGAACGTTTTAAAATGAGTCCGTCCAATACGCACACATTCGATAAGATCAGTCCGCCGAATACGCGCACATTTCAAAATCAGTCCGCCAAATACGCGCGCATTTCAAAATCAGTCCGCCGGGACTCGTGATTGGCTGGCGCACGCCCTTCCCTGCTGCCTTCCCGTCCGACAGCGCCCCTGACGGGGTGCGCCTGGGCGCAGAACACCGATCTTTGATTGGATTTTTAATAGGGAAATCGGCCGCCCTTGAATGTAATTTTAGGATTTATAGGATGCTTAGAGCCCGTGGATTGCGTTATGACTATAAATAGACGATCTCAGAAAGCACTTGAGTGCCCCTTTAAGGTGAAAAGAAGTAAAGTCGGTGTTCATTCCCAAGCGGCAAATTACACAGGGTTTGGGGCCCGGGCGGTCCCGATCTGTACATATGGCCTTGCGCCGGACCGGGACCGGCAACGCCCCACCACGGCGCGGAAATGGGGTCAGTCCCAAATGCCGGAATCCTCCCGGTTTTGGAAATTATTACCGGGGTCCCGGCATCTGGCATGCCTGTGACATGTCCTGGCATGCCGACACCGGTGTTCCGATAAGTTCCCGCCGAACCCGGCAAGTTACCGGTGCCGCGGCCAGATTCTGGCATTTGAGACCGGTCATTTCGCCCCCGTGGTGTTCTCGCCACCGAGCAGGTAATGCTGTTCACCGGAAAACCGGCACCGCCTCGATCCCAACCTGCAGCCTTATGCGCGACATGGGTTTGAGCTGTGTTTATTTCAATACATATCGAACCCATGGGAAGAGCGTTTGAAAATATAACACTACTGTCAACAACTTTACACCATAACCTAAAACAAATGAAGCAGATACGCATGACTCGTTCTTTGTTTTTTCTTCTTTGTTATGATTTTAAATAATTAAACTTCGCTGGTAACCTATTTAACACATCTATTAGGCAGCAAATACTTACAGTACAAATATTTTGGGAAGTTTTGTTTTATTTTACCAATAATTAGGGCGTTCTGCACTTATTTTGGATAACAATTCCCAAGTTATAAATAGGGTGTGTACTTTATGGTGTTTAATTGTGAGAAAAATCGGCGGATGTTTTTCGGTGTTTATTTATTTTCGAAACACCGGTGTATTTCGGTGGAACGTCTCACGACGAGGCCAAAATCGGTGATTATCGGTGGAAAAAAAATGTGATTGACCACAGACAGAGAGTTCCGATTTTATTCACATATTTCAGGCACTTCTTCTCGAGGAAGCATCTATTTCTCACACTTGGTTAATATAGTAGATGCAAGCATACTCTGAGAGGCTTGCATCCGTCATGGCAGCACGTTCCTTGCGGTTCACAACCCGCAATTTCGAAAATGCACTCTCCACATTTGCGCTAGACACAGGAAATCACAAAATGTCCAGCGAGGCTTGGGACAGTAGCGGCAGTCAGGTAAATGAAGTTTCCAAAATAACACTGGATCAACGGTGCTGTTCACAGCATACTGGAAGCAATAAAGAAACTCTGAATCTAGGTCACTCAGCTTGCGCTCGTCTCGGAGGACCAGCCGATAGATATTTTCATAAGGCACAAATCCCTCTGGCAGCTCCACTTTTATGCACGGATTAACAATTTGCACGCGGAACCAGAACGACGATTCATCTATGTCTGTAGCGTGGCCATCCGGAGCTTTCCTCTTGCGTCCCATCCTGGTGGCTTCTACTCCGCGTGACGACGATACTTGAAGTGTTCGAGGAAGGGAAACAAATCTCACGTTCAAAAAACCCGCAGACGCGGGAAAGACGCGCCTTCTCAAACACGTCTGGAATTTTTTTACAAAACGAAACCCTTTTTTCGTTTCCCAAAAGCCCATGGAAACTATAAACAGATAACAATGAACGCATCTCAGTTCTCGAAGGTCAGTAGCCCTGTACGACACGAATGTTGGCAGTGTCTTCCAGGAACTACAGTAACCTCTGAATACATGGCTTACACCGACATCGCTTGGCCAGACACAATGGGGAAAGGGCACGTGAGAGCGTACCCGCAGCCCCCGCGTTAATTTTTCCACAAAAGGGGGCCATGGGAGACACAATGGGGGAAAGGCGTGTGAGAGCTTAGCTTCCACTACGTTAACTATAGTCTGTTGCAACCTAAGAACGAAGGGCGAGGGTAAGAAGGGCCGGGGAGGGGGGAGCAGACGGAACGCTAAAGAAGAGAGGGGGAACCTCCTTCTCTCTTTAGCCTTCCGTCTGCTTCCTCCTCCACGGCCCGTCTTACCCTCGCTTTTCGTTCTTAGGTTGCAACGAACTATAGACGCTTTTGACCCCCGGAAAGGAGGGCGAGATGACACGTTTGACGGACCTCTACGGGGAAAGAGTTTCGCTAGGTCGGAAACTTGCAACGACCGGTGTTTTTCGGTTTTAACCGATTTTGTATTTTCGTCACCGACGAATATTTATCGGTGTTTTTCGGTTAAAAACGGAAAATACACAGCCTAGTTATAAAGGGATGATTTTCAAGAAGAGACAAGATAGAAAAATAAACCTACAGAAGAGAGCCGCACTTCCATTACCGAAATAAATATTTTGCTTTATCGCACTCAGCATAATAGGACAATGCAATACGTTATCATTCCTCCGAGTCGCTTTCGAAGCACCACTGTTTTAGAGCTTGGCTGGTGTTCACTTTGAAGCCCGTACTTATTTCCACGTCGTAGATTGTTTTCTTGATCCAAACTATTTCTAGATCTTGTCATTTGCTCAGCTTTTTCGAAACTTAACTTGATTGGCACTTCGAGCGTCTCTCGCAGTGCCCCGCGTCAAAGCACACTCAAGAGGCGTTTCTTATGAGTGAACGAATGGACGTGGATTTTGTACTTATTAGTATATTTTCCATATTTCTTGAATGTTCGGAGGAAGCAATGTCATTGCCAAAAGAAAATCAATACTGAGTATCGCTATTTTTAATACATAAATAAAACCCACAAAGAAGTAGTTGTGTAAACATGGCAGCATTTTTAAAAACTCCCGACGACATCGGGGATACCACACAATCCACGCACTACACATTTCGGTAACAAGGTCACTCTGCCTTAATGCACCGTGGGCAGCACCCAACGACGCATTACATGGCCAGCACGTTTGACGCATCCTGCGTTTCTATTTGAAACGTGTTTCTGACACAAGGATATAAGTTTCGCGTGACAATATAACAAGGAGCAGGAGCAGAAACGCATAGCCTTGTTTTCAAATAATCGAAGTACTATCATTTAAAGCTTGCTCCGGTGTCGTCTTCTTCGTTTCAGTTCAAAAGTACTTCGTCTAAAGTCTCGGGGTCACACTGACTTATAAGTTATACAACATACAAATGACAGTCTGCAAACACGCGTGTCAAGTTTCTGCTTCTTAAGCTCATTACCATGCGGCAATCCAGGTCACGGATCACGAGGTGACTCGGGTTCGAATCGATATGCCGACTGGCTTTTGTATGACGAATAAGCAATGTGACCCCGGCTTAAGGGTCGCGACACTCAAAACTGATCGAGTCTTCGCGCGGAAATCAAATAAAACGGTCACGTTAAAAATAGAGCAATAAATCAATACCATAACAGCGTAGGCATTTTCGTAGAGAGATGCGGCCTTTATACGACAGAATTCCGGGGAGAAAAAAATGTGACCGGACACGAGATTGTGGCATCCGTAGCAAAGTGAAATGGCCAGGATTGGTTGAGCCTGACTCCTTTATGCGGAACTCACGACATTCACCGGATGAAAACAAGAAAAAGGAAAACTGTCGAATATCTGCGGCGGTGCTGGCGCCATCTCTACGCTCGGGCGCGCAACTCGCCAACGCCGCGAAGTCTGGGGTCGGAGAGCGCGACAATTTAAATCGTCACAGCTGCAAGGATCCGCCACGACAGCTTTGACATTTGACAGTTATTTTTATTTTTTGTTCTGTTTATCGAAATTAGGTAAGTGAAAGCGGCTTCTAATCAATATTCGAGAACACTATTCAAGATTACCTTCACATATACTCCAAAATGTGCAAGTGTGATGCTACAAACAAGGCAAGGAAAGAGGGGCGTTATCTACGTACACGTGAAATTTGATGTTTAAAATCTAACACTTGCCTTGCTTTTTATATATATATGTGAACAAGATAAACTTGATAAAAATTATAAATTAAATACGACCGGAGGCACTCAAGGACCCTGCAAAATTAATCAATAATATTGAACTTTATTTTGTTTCCAGGTGCTAAATCACGTGCATTTTCCCGGTGCTTGAACACATGGAGCCTTCATCAATGCAAAGGTGGTTGACAATCTTTAAAGAAGTGTAATTAACTAAAATGAAAATTTTCTTTTTAGGTTGGAGGGACTTATCCACCCAATAAGATATCCATAGATAGCGAACGGTTCACACTAATTATATAAGTGGTTTCCTGGTACACTATACCAAGGTACAATATAGGTGTATATTAGTGAAGTCAATGCTCAAGTACAGTCAAAGATGTGGTGCAAAAAAAATCTAGTATTTTTGTCCTGGTTTCTAGGTAGACATTCACGTGGACCACGAAGTTTTTGTTTTTTATTTATTTACTGAAAGCAAGGCCTACCATATTCCCAACCAAAGCCAGAAGATCATGTTTAAAAAGGGCACCTAGATATGCATGTAATGTACAACAAACAAGACAACAATTCAAATCTGTGAATCTATAATCACTGACAGAATGAGAACGGCACTGAGGTTCTTGAGCTGTTCCGCCTCCGGTGCGATATTCCTGCCTTTGATAACGCTCCAACGTCTCGTGAACCTTGAGAGTGCACGCGCAGCCAAAGCACGACGGAAAGCAACGAGTGCGTGCTGGAGGCAGCACATTCGAAAGAGACGCCGTGCCGTTCTTAATCTGTCAGTTACTAAAGAAACAAAAATGCAACATTATTTAATCAGCAATTACAGGAAGAAGTGCAGCAAAAAAACAATGTTAACGAATCTAATACTGTTAATGGGTTTTGATAGAAATTGGGCAAGTAAAAAATAGCTTCTAGGAGTTCCAGTCACGTATGGTGCGATTGAAGACAATGCTTAAACGCATTTGCTCTCCCGAATATAGGTTTTAACTTTGTATGCGTGTTCCCTGGTGTGCCGCTTGCCCGCCTCGCTCCTCCAAGTACCGAAAAATGTACGGCATGTTTATAGAGTGTGGCTGGGCGTGGATACATAATTTCAACCCGATGGATTGCTACTTTATGATCAACTAATTATTCAATTAATCGGTTCAGTTAACTCTCATGTATAATATCTAAAAAGTATGAAAGTACCATATGTGTTATACTATTTCTTGCTATGTCACCAATGGCGTTATGTACAGCCTTATTTGAACTTAACGCTGTAAAAACCACAACACAAAAAAGCGTGCAATTTTAAGAATGAAATAGTTCTAAATTTTAATTGAAACCTTATAATCATACTGTATGACTTCTAAACACTGTTGTACTTTGTCGTGGTAAACAATAGGCTGCCCCTTAATAGGAGTAAACGCGCAGCAGGTAGTAAGCCGCCATTTTTACCTTCTCGAAATTTATAACTCAGAATGCGACCAATTGGCGTGTAAAATTCACTGGTATAAAAGCAATAATCAATCATTCGGAGGGTGAATCGATTGATTGTTTAGCCCTACTATATCTTTTATTTTATGAAAGACGGCACACCTTAAGCCTTTATATATTATTGTACTGACTTCAAACACCCACTTACTGTGTACTTAGAGACTTTTTGTTATGCTCAAAATGCAGCTATTTTTCTGATATTTCAAGGTTTCATCTGCTAAATTCAAATGAATCTTCAGCTCTAGACTCTGGTGGATTTATGTTGATGAAAATAAATCGCGTTCTCTTAGATTTCACCATCACCTACACGAAAGTTGTACTCTCCGTCTGGGAAGTCGTCTTACTCTGAACACGTATTTTGAAACGAAATGTTCTAATTACCTAAGAAAATGTGAAACAAGTTCATATCATCTTCTGACCTCTCTTTCATACATTACACGTGGACTCTGCAAAATTAAGTTTTATCTAGGTCAGACCTCAGGAACCTTACAATCAAGCAAGTTTGAAAACAAGCATGAATGTAAGACAAAAACATACCTACCAAAAACGTAACTATAGAGATTTCTACACTTTTCCTCTTTTCTATACACTATTCAAACACGAACACTATTCGCGGAACCAAGTCACCGAGGCCAATTTGAAAAGAAAGAAAGAAAACACCGAAGAATTTGTCTTCGAAGCATCAACAATGAGTTCCGTTGCCAAGAGTCACGTGGTACATCTACATCCGCCATGCCTCATCTTCCCTTATACAAAGACCGACTTTCCCGGCAAACCATTGGTCCGGTTGACACAAAATGACAGACACAGAAAAAAAGTATATGCGGAGATTCTTCTTTCGCGCTCGCGGACATGCGCATTACGGCACTACTTTCTACTTGCTCCTCATTCGCCGCTGGATACGCCCATAGGGATAAGTATACGCGGACCCTGCAGGCACAACAACTTTTAATGGTGACTTTTTGTGTTCTAGACATCTGTGCTTGTGTGCGCCTTTCTTTCTGTCTCTCTCGCTCCCTCGTTCTCCCAGAAGTTTCTTTTTCTTCATGTGCTGTTCCGATTTGTTTTTCGTAGTGTTTTGCAGCCGAGCCGCACTGTCGCCTTGTTTTTACCATTTAGTCTCTGGGCGATGGTGTTTCCCTCTTAACCCGAACACCTTGATAGTCGGTGTGGACGTGGACGAGAGCTTTTGTTTATGCCCCCCAGAAGACGCCCAATTCCACCAAGCGTGACAAGGAAACATGAAGGCTCCTCGGGGAACAATTGTGCAGTTTAACTTGCTCTGCTTGTTTACTTCTATCCGACTTTTTTAGGGGCATTTATAACTCTGTAGTTGCTGTCCTCTTATGAAGCCAAATAAACGAAACAAAAACCATACAACTCTGCCTTCTTGGTATGGGTTCGCTTTCTTTGTCTTCTTTGAGCAAGCGTACAAAGACAGAGGTGGAAAGTGGAGACCTCCTCCATTGTGATCTCTAACAACGTTTGGCTTTCTTTGCTGTGGGATAGGCTTGCTGGTCATCGCAGACATTAATCGCAATACTTTCTCGCATGCTGGTCGAAAACGAGCAAGCAAAAGGTTACTTTAATGCTCGTGGGACGTGATATCCAAGGGGTATGTAAACCGGCGTCTTTGAAGGTATTCTTTCGCAAGTATGAATGATTGCGCTGTAATGAGGATAATTTTATAAGAAGCATTTAGAGACAGCCACCGAGGGTGGCGTGCAATTTCAGGATCCACCCGCGAAAAGAACTTTTCATTAATGGGCGTTAAGAAGTGAGACTTCCGGACCATTATGACGTTTATTATAAAATGCTCAGAGATTAGAACCAGCAATTAAATATAATGATGCACTCTTTTTGATATACCGCTTTACGAGAATAAAAAATACATTGGGGCATTTTGACCCTAAAAGAATAAGCCCTGTGAGACAGTCATCAGCCAACATATGCGCCAAGCATGGTTTTGCTTGAATTCTGAAAGTTAGTTTATATGTGGCTTGTAAATCGACAATACCTTTGAACCTTTTCTTTTCAGTAAAAACAAGCTGAAATACTTGCCAACTGAACATCACAAAGTAAGGTGCCCATTTAAACACAGTTCCTTTGTTTTTAGAGAAGTTCACACTTTGACTATTTTTAGGCCTGTGGAAAGGCCTTAGAATTTATTACATGTATTATATTAAACGTATGTTCCATATGAAATAAGATCTACTACTGTTATTAAAGTTACTGTCCTGTATGGTACACATTGCGACACTGATAGCGCGAACCCGACATCGGCGCCTTTTCGCATTTTATTAGGAAAAAGTATTAGTGAGCACACAACTTTACTCCTTATATAAGAGCCCTAAGTGCGCTCTTTCTATAACGATTATGTCTTTGATTAGAACCTTTCGGTTATAAGGGAAAAAATCGCTTGTTCGCGCTAGCAGTGTCGCGCTCTGTACGTAAAGGAAAGTAACTTTCTCATTACCTCGCTTCTGTTCATCTACTCAAGCAGAAAAACGCGGCATTTGCCTCTACGAGATGTCTTCCTTTCCGACGTGTGATCGTTGTTGCTTAGGTAAGAAAAATGAGATGGGAATGCGAGAAAGTGTTTGACGCGAAACTATAAAACAAATTATTAACGTCCTTTCGTGTAGTTACCAGCTTAGCAGCAACAATTGTTTAAGACTCAGGATTAGTGACCATATGAATGATTGAAAGTTTACGTAGCTGAGCGAAGTTCCGTAGATGTTTGCACTGTAAAACATATTCATGTAAAAGCACACTGAAGGCTTCACATCTCTCTTGTCCTAAATTGTATAGTTTTCTTCAATTTTTCTAGTTCCGGAATATTTGCATGAACAATACTTTTTTCTTCTGTACCTATTATTTTAGTAAATATACCAACTTTCTAAAAACACAGTTCCAGCTAGTAAGACAAAACAGAGCAGGCAATAAAAATAAACTTCTGAATTTTTTGAAGATACAGCTGGCTACAGGGGTATGTACTAAATTCTAAGTATTCAAATTGACTCTAGAGACATTCTCCATATAAACATCACCACGTATCAGCCACGGCTTCAAATCGCTCCGCCAACCAACTAAAGGAAAAGAAGTTGCCATGACGAGTTATATAATGCCAGCAAAAAGCGCGCCTCAGTTGCGTATAATTCACACAACGTGAAGGGATAGTGGTTGGCAGTTATGACGGTGTGGATGGACCTTAAGACGGATTCTGGTCATGTATCTTACAATAAAAACAACGGTCTATTTAAATGCGGAATGAAAAGGGCCACTGCCCTGACTGGTGCTCGCGGACTTATACAAATTTCTATAACTCAAAAACCGGTACAGCAACAGCCGATACTTAATTCGACCAACTAGAAAGCAATTCCATTATGCAGCTTGCGTTTACAAAGTAAACTAACCCTTCCACGTAAAACTTTCCACTTTACATGCACAGTGAGTACCAAGTTAGTACCTTACAAAAAAAACAAAAAAAATATATGGCAATTTATATCACTCCTATCCACATTTTAACGAAACTTTCAACTTCCTATCTAATCACGTTGTATCGACAGTGTTCAATAGATATTCTACACTTCCTTTCAACCGAAGTCTTTAGAATAACGCTAGAAACGCTATACAATTTATATCGCCACCTTTTAATATACATTCTGTGGCCATATTTTTATATCATTTGTATAGACTAGACTTGATAAAATAATAAGCGGCAGTGCGGAGAAGCTACATATGACCTAAAAATGGAGTCTGTTCATACTCCTGTCCTTGAAACACCTCTCTGATATATTCACGCAGCGCCGGCGGCAAACGTCTTTCCTCAAAGTAAAATAGTTGGCTAATCTCGGAAGAGTCCCTTTTGTTTCTTTAAGCTGTTCGGCGTACTTTAAATTAGAGAGAATACGGCGCCTTTTAATGCATTACGAGGATTGCATTCTTTAGTCGGGATCATCAAGGAATATTTTTAATAGCATACGTCTCTATCTACTAAGCCATCATTCTGATGTAGTTAAAATTGTTATAGTCATAAAAAAAATCATAAAATATTAACGGTTATAACCAAAAGACTACCTGGCAGATAGAGGACGAACACACCTTGTCTGGGAACGAATCCAAGTACTTTCTGTAGTTCTCTCACGTAGCAGCAGTTCCCAACACCTTCAACAATGTACCACGTCAGACTCAAACAGGAGCACAGTAAATTTAGACGCTCGCTTTGAGCTTCTTCGATATAAACATGTGGCATCGGGTTCGTGATGTTGAAAGCTCAATCCATCGCCGGCGTATACACAGCGTTACGCGCAGCTATAAATTACATCGAAACAACGCTAAATATCACCTTTCGCGCGCCACAGGTGAAATGATTGCCATTACGAGCAGCGAGCAAGAAAGTTACGGTCACGAGAAAACGCGTACAGAGAAAGTATGACCTGAACAATTCACTACCACAATAAAGTACAAAGAGGAAGTGCAGCCTAACCGCACTCAGAAACAGAAAAACTCACGCCGGTCCAGGAAAAACGAGCACCTGAACGAAGCACCCATGCAGCATCGAGTTAGGATGATAACTTACTCTCCAAGCTATTAGGCAATCACAAAACCGGACCCGTACCCGTGCTATTACTGTTGTAGGAGCACAATCGCAGAAACGATTTGCAACCTCGTACCAAAGTGCACGCCCGTATAAATCAGAGGTCTACTCGAGCGAGCAGCGCGATCACGCTTTGGCCTCGTGTGCATACCACTCCTTCTGAGTCCTGAGGTCTCTCTTAGTGCTGCATACCCTGGCCAAAGAGAGGCTCACTGCATCCATTCGTCACGACGCGTTCACTTTTTTTTTGCTCAACGACAGAACGCCGGGCTGTACATCAACTGCTGAAGAGGCAAGTCCTCTAACAACAAAGGAAATCCATCGCGCGTTCGGCGTGTTCGTGGATTGCCATCATTACGTCCACCGAGGTTCAGCCCACGCAGGCGGTGGAGGGTTCCCAGTCATTGTTTTAGAGGCTGCCGAGGGAACGTCAAGGGAAGTGTCTGTCGACGGCGTCGCTCCTATAGGGCTCTGTGATGGGGCTAAGATCTTGGACGCCCGCAGAGAGGGAGGGGACGTCTCTCGGCACTTTGAGATTATGGCAGGTCAGCGTCTTTCAGTATCCGTCAGAAAGGCCGCCCGAGGCCGAAACCGAAACCCCTTGGGTCGTGGACCCCTGTGTTTACACGGCGCACATGGCCCGCGCTGTCAGTCAGCCGTCGGTTCGCGTATAGGGCTAAGGGAAAACAGGCCGCTTTCGGCGAATCTGCGGCGACGTGCATTCTTTCAGTGGTGGGTAGTGAGTGTGTTCCTATCTGGTGTGTGCGTTCGCTTGTGTGTGTGTTTGTTTTTTAAGACAAAAATGATAGTGAACATAAGTTAGTGGGGTGAAGGATGTCACTACGATCTCCAAAGGAGGCTATAGCACAAGCGCCACTGACAAGCGAATAAAAATTAAGCAGTTCTGTGTTAATTCAGAGCACAGTCACAGCGATAGCTGCGACAAGTCCCAGCGATATCGTTGGGCATCGCCATCGCATTCGCGCACCTCGCGGTGCGTGAAAAAAGCGTTCGAAATCAAAAAGACATCGCACCATTTTGTTCTGAACGCTTTTCTTTCTGTTTTGTCCCGGAGAGCTTGAAACTGAGTCTCCTCTTCGTGGCTACTCGAGGTGAGGTTTGCCTACCTAGTTCGAGACGAGAACGCTGCCGCTGGTGCAACACTGTTCTTAAATAGCCCGGAATTCGGGCGGCTCTCCCTCTAGAGAACAAAACGCGTAGAAAACAACGCTTGATGCTGACAAAATTTTTCTCGAATTTTATAGATTCGTTCAATTTGTCATCCCGTCATCTTTGCATGGACTTCTCATTCCCTGATTCTGACGTAAGGTCTCAAAATCGGCGCCCTTGCCACACGAATACGCAATAGCAAGCATAGCATACCGTGTGCAAACATTACAAGCCCCCCCCCCCCCCTGCACGGCGCCAGTACGGCAGGCACGCTTAGAACGGCAACCCGATGCTCCGGAATCCAGCCGGTGCCAGCAGCTAAATGGAGGCATTCGTTGCATCTGAAAGAAAACAAAACAAAACAAAAAAATGAAAAGCGTTCACGCCGAACCTTGAAGACCAGTTGTCCTAGCGGGTCTATCTCTTCTCTCTCTCTCTCTCTCACACACACACACACACAGAGATACACACACACCTGTTTGCGAACCGAACGGTAAAGATGATTTTAACACGCGCTAGATTACAGCTGCCATTGCTGACCTGTTCTTATCTTGCCGAGACAAGCGAGCCACAGTTGACGTTACAATCTCTTCTACGGTGAAGGAAGAAGCATGCCTTTTAGACATGCCACTATGATGTCCCCAGCAAAGTGACCGACGTTATCGTATTTCCAAACCACGAAGACGAGCTAACTAATATTTTTGCAACCATTTTCTATGAAAATAAAGGCGTCGCGCAGCTGCCTACAACTGGCTATAGCAAAATGTGCTGTCATTAACAGAAATCCGAAATCAAGATACCTGTCTAGCATTCGTTGTTGTAGACCTTTCGGCGTGCCCACTGCTACCAATAAAATAGGGGGTTTAAGGAAGAGGGGGTGTGGGGAAGGGGGGGGGCGGAAGATACGTTTGGAGGACAACTTGGCCCAGCGTAAACGAGCGTGTCTGGGAGAAACGTGCGTGACTCAGGATCGCGCAGAGGAACTCGCGTCGACCTCTAAGCTACGGGGACCCATAGCCTGCGAACACGTGGCTCCTGAAGAATGATGAACATGGCTGGCGCGTGAAGCCCAGCACCGGTCTGGTAAAGGATAGCGCGTACAAACGGTAGCTCATCTCGAAAGTGTGCTTTCATAGGGAGCAATATTTCATCCACCACCTTCCGCCTCTACTGCCCCCAAATAAACGACGCCTGCAGTTAGCTAATGCTCCCATTAAAGGTTTGTGGTGACTAAGCTTCCGGAAGGGCGGTTCAAGCTCGGAACATACGCCGTGTTGACGACGCTATTTCGTTGCGTACTCAAAATTTGTGAATATACGCTATTTTGAAACTCACTAGTATTTCATAACTTTCCTGACATATGCGTCGCAAAAGTGGGATGCAACAAAACGTTAACGTTGTACCATGGTGAACCTTATGAATTACAGGGTGGTGGTAACGAAGCAACCCAGAAAACAACTTTAACAGTCGTGCCTGTATACTCCACCGACCTCACTTGAAGCTTGCAGCTGGGCTGTGGCTCCTGGTCGCTGACGATATTTAAAATTGGGAACTGAGCTTAAATATCCCCAAATGTAAACACATGTGTTTTATCTCTCTGTACATCTTCCCCACCGAATATAAATTGAAAAATGTGATACTTCACCATGTCGAAAACTGTAAGTACCTGGGAGTTAATTTGACGTTCAGTTTGAAGTGGAAGGATCACGTGGATAACACTGTTGCTAAGGCTAGTAAAATGTTGCATTTTATTCGGAGGAATTTTAAAAATGTATCTCGCAGTGTAAAACAAACATTATATTTTTTTTATTCGACCAATTTTAGAATATGCTTGTGTCATCCGGGACCCGCCGCAAAGGTATACCTTGAAAAAAAGTTCGAACGGGTTCAAAACCAGGCATTAGGGTTTGTTACAGGTGACTACAGCCCTTATACAAGTTGTACAAAAATTAAACAAAAAGATTAGGTTGGGATTCACTCAAAAGAGCGAAGAAAGTGATTGAGATTGAAATTCTTTCACATATTACGGGCGGACTGGCATTGCAAAAGTCTTTACGTCTTGAACCACACTACGCATCGGCAAGACGGGATCATTCTAAAATAGCCGAGGAATTCCTTTACAATACTAACTGTTTTTCATTTTCATTTTTTGTTCAAACCCCTAGAGAGTGGAATGAACTTAGGAAAGAAATTGTATCTATTACTGATAATGATCTTTTATGATAAACTGCAAATCTGAATTCGCGATTAATAATGTCTGCTTTATGGTTGTTTTCTTTATCTATTTTATAAATATGTATTGTTATTGTAAAATATTTCCTGTACCCCTTGCATGATGCCTAACGGCGCTGCAGGTATTCATTTAAATAAATTCAATATTAAAGTTGACCGATATTATTTAAAGCTTTTTTCTCGATTTCTTTTCTCGCCGTTAGGTTGATGCGTGAACATCCATTATAATCCCGGTAACTCAGTGCTCGTGAAATCCTAAATATTATAGCGGTGGTTGCAATATTATAGCGGTGGCCATTTTTCTCCACGTGAAGAAAACGAATCCCTTTAGCTGAAACACCACAAGTCCTTTTTAATGTTCTCTGTAACACGTCCCGAAAATAGACTGTATACCAACAGTCAATTAAGACGTGTTCAGTTCATTCAGATTGGTTATAAAGCAGACAGTTTACATACCAAGGTACCAATATGCGCTCTTGAGTCCAACCATACCTTCACAGGTAATGTAGAGCTGTGGTACTTGAAAAGGAATGACTTCGCTGCCCGCGGAATGCACAACGTTTTCACGCGACACGGAACATCCTCTCCGTGACAGTACCAATACAGTGATCGATGCAAAGCTGTCGAAAACAATATTTTCAAAATCGTACAAATATTGAAGGGAGAAACGTACACTGAGAATGTTGTAAGCATCTATAACCTCCTCGTGCCCTAAACGCCTTGGCAGCGGTTCTTCGCATGTCGATACGACAAAAGATGGCAAAAACGGCGACAGATTGGTTTGGATAATGGTGCGTAAAAAAGGGGTGCTCCTGGTTCCTCAGAAAACAAAACCGTTACACGAGCTGCCTAACAAGCAATTATGAGGGTCCAACTCCACCTTAACTGACTCGACGGAAAATATTGTCGCCTAGCATCGGCTCCCATGATGACTTCCAGACAAAGGTCGCAAACACTCTAAGGGACCGTTGTATATTTGTTCTGGCACAATGTAGAACTTGCAAGACGTACCGTAACTTAGCAATACAAAATTACACACACTCGCTTTTGCGAAGATAGACAAATCTCGGTGGGCCCATTTGTTGGCACGGTCTTTTGCGTAATGAGTCGCCACGAACTGACTTATAAAAAAGGACTTGGTTTAATATTTACATGACCGCGGTAAAATTCATCCTGGCAACTGCCCTGCTTCTTCGTCGTTCCAAAGACCAAAGAATGTCTCTTCTCGCGCCACCAACGCTTCTTCTTCGTCCTCAGTCCCAGACACGATCTCGTTCACCGAAAAAATGTCCCAGGCGCGAGACAGGATCGCCCTCCACTAGTCATTTTCCAACACATTCCCCCAAAATGAGCGCGAGGAAATCGCTCATTCACTATGCAGTTCTAATGGGTATAAAAGTTGAATTGGTCTCTTCAATACTTGTCCCCTCGGCATGGTCACAGCACAGGATCGCACAATTCCATCCCGGCCGTGGTAAACTTCTCGGATCCGACCAGTCCGCCATAGATGCCTTGGAGTCTTGTTGTCCTCGACGAGAACGAGGTCTCCTTCTTTAACTTGACTGTCTTTACGACAATGCGTTTCATGTGCTGACCGGAGTTGAAGCAAGTAGTCTTTACGCCACCTCTTCCAAAAGTGGTCTAGTAGCCGCTGACGATGCCTCCAGCGCCGAGTGACTTCACTCCTAGTAGATGGCTGAAGGTCCTCCATAGCTGAAGTTGGAAGAGCTGTCAGCCGTTTTCCTGTCAGGAAATGTGCCGGAGTTAACGTTTCTGGTTCGTCAGGAGACGCATGTAGGAATGAGAGAGGTCTTGAATTAACAACCGCCTCAATTCCGTGGAGAATGGTGGTAAGTTCTTCAAATTCGTAGCTGTTCCTTCCTAGAACCTTTCGAAGACTTGTTTTCACGGTGCGCACTAGGCGTTCCCAAAAACCGCCCCACCAGGCGGCTCGCTCTACGATAAATTTCCACTGTATCCTTTGCTCGGAGTAGTGTTCGTGCACTTTCTTGTCATTGAGCACGTTCCAGAAGTCACAAATTTCCTTGGAGGCTGTTTTGAAAGTCAAGGCGTTGTCACTGTACACCACCCGCGGTATTCCTCGCCTGGCTGTGAACCTCTGGAAGGCCATGAGGAAGGCTGGAGTAGCCAGACATGTGACCAACTCTAGATGTACGGCGCGTGTAACTGCGCAGGTGAATAGTGCGATGTACGCCTTTTCCATGCCGTGTCCAGACTTGATCAAGAGGGGTCCGGCAAAGTCCACTCCTACTATTTCAAACGGTCCTGCTTCATTTACGCGCTCTGCTGGAAGCGGAGCCGTTGGTGCTGATGCCTTTTGGACTCTTGACCGAGCACAGACGTTGCAGCGGTTAATAACCCTCTTGACGGTCTGCCGAGCTCTAGGAACCCAATAACGTTCTCTTAACTGTGTTACGGTGTCTTGTATTCCTCCATGGAATGTTAGTCGATGCATGCTGTCTATCAGAAGTTCTGTGAAGCGATGCCCAGAGGGTAACAGTAGTGGGTGCTTGACTTCTACTGGTTCGTGTCTGTTTTGGAGTCGTCCTCCGAGTCGCAGTTGCCGGTTGGCATCGAGGTAAGGACTGAGAGCAATAATGCTGGATTGCACGTTCAAACCTCTGCCTTCCACTAGTTCGTTGATCTCATTGGTGTAAGATTCCTCTTGGGTTCGTTTAGTCCAAAATAGTTCTGCTTTCTCAAGTTCATCTGTGGCCAGAGGACCCCCCGTTTTACTTGGTGGTGTTCTGCAGTTCTTACAGAACCTCATGATCCACGCTGTAACTCGAAGAACACGTTCTAGTTTGCTGTATCGCTCTAACTCCAAGAGCGGTGTCGTTTCCTCAGTTTGTATATGTAGCACGTGAGGTTTACACCTTCGTTCTTCTTCTGCTACTTCGATCGGCGTTTTTTCGTTTGTATTCGTACTTGGCCAAGTTGTTCGGTCTTCTGAGAGCCAACTAGGGCCCTTCCACCATAGTTGTCTCGCTTTTAGGTCCTCTACCGACATTCCTCGTGTTGTTAAATCAGCAGGGTTTTCTTGTCCAGGGCAGTGGTTCCAACTTGTTGGTTCCCCTCCTGATTGAATTTCGGTCACCCTATTAGCAACGAAAGGTTTCCACTTGGAGGCCGAGCCCTTGATCCAATGGAGAGCGATTGTGCTGTCGGTCCAGAAGAATGCCTCCTGAAACTCCAGTATCCTTCTGAGGAATTTGCCAATTCGATTACCGATCACGGCCGCCATAAGCTCGAGACGAGGAAGTGTCAACCGT
The DNA here is from genome assembly GCA_037355805.1 of Ixodes ricinus. Taxonomy (NCBI): domain Eukaryota; kingdom Metazoa; phylum Arthropoda; class Arachnida; order Ixodida; family Ixodidae; genus Ixodes; species Ixodes ricinus. The sequence continues at coordinate 24,506 of JAZHYW010030341.1, forward strand.
TTTATAGGAGCTACTCGTGTTTTGGCGAACACCAGACTGACGTCCACGTTTCCATCCATGTAGTCAACCCTCAGGTACGCACAGGTTCCGTAAGCGAGAGGGCTAGCGTCACAGAAGACATGAAGTTGTACAGTATTTGGCTGCTGTTTTCGTGTGCTCATGATGCACCGGTTCGTCATTATGTCTTCTATCTGTGGAAGCTCCTTACACCATTTTTGCCAGTCTCCTGAGAGGTCTTCAGGAAGTTCACTGTCCCAATCGAGTCCGCGTTCCCACAGGCGCTGGAATAAAATCTTCACTCTTATCACAAAGGGTGCTACGAGCCCGAGTGGGTCGAAAACCCTTGCTGCAGCGCGTAGCATTCCCCGCTTCGTCCTGTCGTTACTGTCGATAAAGTTCAGGATATTTTTTGTCGGAATCAATAAAGTGTCATTATCCCGTCTCCACTTCAAACCAAGAACCCCTCTGGGTTCTGACAAGTCTGTTGCCAGGCTACCTTGGCTACCTTCGTCGATCACTTCCTGGAGTTCGCTGGAGTTTGTAGCCCATTTTCGAAGTGTCATGCCGGCTTCTTTCACGATTTGATTGGCTTGGGTTTGAAGGTGCCTAGCGTCCTCTACTGTCTGAGCTCCGACAAGCAAGTCATCAACATAGAAGGACTTTTGAAGAAGATTTGCGGCTTCCTTCATTTCTCCATTCACGCTTTGCAGGTGATGTTTGAGAGTTGCCGAAAGCAGGAATGGACTCGCCGAGGTTCCAAACGGCACGCGGGTCATCCGCCATTCTTCAACTTGGTGCTCCTCAGCCGGTACTTCAGAGGTGTCAAACCATAAAAACCGCAGTGCGTCACGATCATCAGGCTGCACGCTTACTTGTAAAAAAGCCTTTTCTATATCGGCTGTGATAGCGATAGGGTATGTTCGAAAACGTATAAGAATCTCGACCAAATCGGCGTTCATCTTTGGCCCCTTTTCTAGATGATCATTCAGTGAGGCAACTCCTTGCGAATGTGATGATGCATCGAACACCACTCTTAGTTTTGTGGTTTCAGAATCCATCCGAATCACTGCCTGGTGAGGCATGTAATAGATACGTGAGTTGTCCGAGGACCCTGGTGGGACTTTCTCCGCATGTCCAGCTTTGAAATAGCCGCACATGGCATTCTCATAATCTCTCAAGAGAGACTCGTTTCGTGAGAGTCGCTTCTGCAAAGCTTCGAGTCGCTTCAGCGCTACAGCTCTGTTATCGTTGAGCTCGCCTACGTTCGATTTCCAAGGCAAGCTCACCTCATATCGTCCGTTTACTTTTACGATAGTTCGTTCAAACTCATTCCACACCGCGTTTTGTTCTTCACCCGCGTCATACAGGTTATCTGTTACTCCTATGCTTTCCAGGGTCCAAAAGCTGCTCAAGGTCTTTTCCTCAACGTTTTCAATTGTCCCAAGTTGTAGCGTGCAGACCATCGTCTTAGTAGATCCAGTAAGAGAGCTATGCAGCGATGCTGGTCCCTGAAAAGTCCAACCAAATTTGGTGTTGAAGGCCACTAGACTCGAGTTGCCCTCACATCGCCGCATCTGGTCGGTCGTGACCTTCCACAGTTGGTCTGAGCCAATAAGGAGGCTTATTCCTTGTTCTGTAGACATACCAGGGAGAAGAAGCTTATCTGCTATGCAGCCTCCTTCTTGTTCGATGATCTGGACAAACTCGTGATCCACAGGTACTTGGACAACGTCTTTGCATATGAATGGTATTTCGACCGCTTCGAGAACATAATTCTCATGACTGTACTGACTGCGCATCTTCACTTCAACCAACCTTCGTTGTTGTGGTATCGAAGTCGATCTTCCAAAGGTGTTCAAACGCAGGTTAGTCTCGCCTAACACCTTCAGATTTAGCTTACGTGAAATGTCTTCGCGAATAAACGTTCTCTGGCTTCCGCCATCAAAGATAGCACGTATGCATACACTGCGCCCATATCCGACTACCCAGGCCCGAATGGTTTGCAGAAGAATTTCTGCATCCAGCAAGCCTGCAGCATTGTTGTTGCCGGTGCTCTGAACACTAGTAGTGATAGCTTGGTTTTCGCTGCGACCCGATGAAGGTTTCCAAGTGGGATCACACATTGCTGTTGCGTGTCGTCCTGTGCAGGTAGCGCAGGACAACTTCCTGCGACAATCCTTTGATCTGTGTCCTCTTAGCGTGCACCTGAAACATCGCATTTCCCCAGCAAGCTTCGTTTTCTTGTCCTTCAAAGAGATGTCACTGGTACAGAGCTCTGTATCGTGGTTCGTGGCTCCGCAAAAGAAGCACTTCTTTGTGTCTTGTGCCTTGGCATGCAGAACCGAAGAGGATGGTAAGAAAGCTCGTTTCTGTTGTTGCTCTCGGCTATTCCTCTTCTGCGGGCTATTATCGATGACTCCCGATCGTTCTCTGCTCTCGATCTCGATGAGTAGGTATTCCAGCAGAGTTTCCAATTCGTCTTCCGGAAGACGTCGGGCTGTTGGAATATCTTCAGCTCGTTCTGTTGGTCTCGCGGCCGGCGCCGCAGTGCTCGCAGTACCGGATGAGGGAGACCGTTCTTCCAGTGACGTTGGTAGAAATAGTGTCGAAGTCATGTTTCCTCCATCCTGGAAGACCACCCTCCTTTCGGAGTGGCCAGCACGTCGGTAATAGTCGACCACGATGTCAGACGGGAGTGCACTGATGATAATATCTGTCAGCATGGTCGAATACGTGTTAGATGCGACTCCAATTCCTCGAAGACCTCGTACGTGGGCTTGCACTTGACCAAAAAGCCTTCTCAGCCCCTTTGTGTCGGTTGAGGAGGTAACAGCTTGAAGATCGCGAAGCTTCGAAAGATGTTCCTTCTGGATTAGTCGTGCGTCTCCAAATTGTCTTGTCAAAATTTCGATCGCATCGTTGTAGTGGGCGTCCGTGACTGGGAGACCGGCGATGGAAGCCCTCGCAGGTCCGTTGACCAACGTCTTCAAGTACTGGAACTTCTCGCCGTTCGACAGATCATCGTTGTCGTGTACGGCTCGTTTGAACTGTTGCCAAAATGGCTGCCACTCCGAAAGATCGCCCTTGAATGGCTGCAGCTGCAACCTAGGAAGCTTTACACCGCTGCGTCTCCTTTCGCCTCTTTCTTCGTTGTGGGAGCCAATTGCCGATGCTGCTGGGCGCGGCGGTTCATTTGAGCGAAGTTGCGTCGCTCGACTCTGAAGCAGACTCAAAACGGAAGTAGTCTGTTCTTCGTACTCCATCACTGACAGGTATTCTGCCTCAAGATCTCCATCCTCAATAAATGGTTCTAAGTCAGTGTTGAGCTTCTTGAGTTCTTCGTAGTTGACGTCCAGTTTCCGCAGAGTCGCTTCGATTTGTTCCACGTCAGTAGACCGAAGAATAGTGGTCGCCTCTCGGATTATGCGGGTGTTTTGCGCTCGTCTCGACGTCCTCTTCGTTCTTATTCGCTCCATATCGTTCCAGGTTAGGTAATAATCGGCAGTTGAAAGAATTTCTTACTTGGTCGTTCGTTCGAAGGTCAGTCCGGGGCGACCGATCGTTCACGGTTTCTTAGGGTCGTTCCTGGCTTGAGTCCCGGGTTTCGGCACCATCTTTTGCGTAATGAGTCGCCACGAACTGACTTATAAAAAGGACTTGGTTTAATATTTACATGACCGCGGTAAAATTCATCCTGGCAACTGCCCTGCTTCTTCGTCGTTCCAAAAACCAAAGAATGTCTCTTCTCGCGCCACCAATGCTTCTTCTTCGTCCTCAGTCCCAGACACGATCTCGTTCACCGAAAAAATGTCCCAGGCGCGAGACAGGATCGCCCTCCACTAGTCATTTTCCAACACGGTCTTCTAGATCTTCTGCTACTTCAGACCAGCATAGTGCCAATACAATTACAAGGTGCTTTACACCATGTAATGCCTTTAAACTGAGTCCGTTTTATGGCCCATTCGACATGCCAAAAACCGTGAGATATTTGCAAGTTTACTGTAGCCCGTAGCCTCACAGAAAGATCGTGTGATAGCAAGTACTTCACTTACACTTTCCTTGTTTTTACCGAATAACGCGATATCGTCTGCGTACGCTAATCGTTACCTCAGATGCGTGCAACCTAATCCCAGGATACTGTTGACTGGCAATGATGCTTAAACATTAGGGTTCGTGGTACAAGCAAAACAACAGAGGAGACATAGGACAGCCCTGTCGCAAAGAAGAAGCGACGGGGATATCTTTCGTTACGGCGTTGTTCGCAATTCAAAATGTGAGAACATTCCCTGTAAGACCTCTTTACCCCCTCTAGTATGACGTTTGTAACTCCAACATGAGCCCAAAGCATCAAAAAGGAATTCATAACTCAGGTGATCGAACAATTTTTCAAGATCAATTTGCAACATTGCGACTTGGTTTGGATTTCAGTACAGTTCTCCGACACACTTACGCGCGACATGAATGTTCGTCTGAATCGTCCTATCCTTTATGCCGCACATTTGATCTTCCCTGTTAAATCGCACACGACATTTTGCAACGCCTTGCTAGAACTTTAGAAAAAAATTTATAATCTTCACTGCAAAAACTAATGGGCCGATAACCAGAAAAATGCCTATAGCTTAGCCTCATTTACTGATTTTGGAATGAGTGTAGTAAACGTTCTTAGGAAAGAAAAGGGCAGTGCTTTTAGATAATCTGCCTTGTGGCTAACTTAATACAACGTAGGCTTAATACTTTTTTATGTTTTTCTGTAAAATTCTGAGTTAATTCCGTCGGGACCGGGCGTTTCACAAGCAGGCAACTCATCTGTTGACCTTTCAATTTCCTACAAAAGTAATTCGTCCCTCAAGCCAATCCTTCAATTCCTGGAGCAGCGTTTTATGCCTTTCGCGTTCTAGTGCCTTACTAGATATTTTTTTCTTTTTTGGTGAGCAAGTCGCGGTTTGTGAGAACTGCTCCAATTGTTTTCTTATACCTAAACAGCCCTACCAAAAAATACAAAAACAGTGTAACTTTTTGCTAACTAGATTATGAAAGTGGAAATCTTACTGGATTTAAAGTTTTAAGCGAGAAATTTAGTTAAATTTCCAGTTTCCTAATTTAGTTAGCGAAACGTTATACAGGTTGTTTCAGTAGAGACAGTACCTTTGTGCACAATCTCAACAATTTATTTTTGAACTGCATATTTCTTTTCGGATGCTAAGGCCCACTTTGTGGGCTCCTCGCCTAGGATGTACTTTTCTGCCCTTGAATGGACAACTACACCATGATAGCGGTCAGCGTAAAACTGTTCAATTTCACGTTTGATGCGCTCAATATCTTTAACTCCTGCTCCAGGACTGTCACACTCCGCTTTGCATAAAGACTGCAGAATTTCTTCCAGTTTAGGTTGTTCTAAACGCACATTATACTTCAAGGCGGCCGCCCCTCAATAGCAAGTTGTTTCTACCTCTGTTTTGAAAAATTCCCACTTTTCAAATACAGTATATAGTTTTCGTACGTCAAGACGCAATTCATGGCGCTTTCGATACTGTTTGCATACACTCGGAGATTCATTAACATTTATGTCAGCTTCCATAGCTCCCAACTAAACTTTTTCACCTTCCGACTCTTTTTCCCAACTGTTATGGCCACCAGACAGTGATTTTACAGAAGAACGCTTTCCGTTGCCTTCTTTCGTTTTGCTTTCAGACAGCATTCAGCCTATGCCCCCTTTAATTTTTACACCCCAAGGTATCTCCCAACTCATTGAAAACCTTCGGGTCGGTATCTGTCCCGGTGAAGATCAAATTTCTTCAAAACTCTTAAAAGTAACCAGGGACTTGATATCTCCCGTTCTTTCACTATTTTTTCAGCAGAGCCTCGACTCTATCATTGTTCCTGCCGATTGGAGTCATGCTCAAATAACACCTATCCTTAAAGCTGGTCCATCATCCAATCCTACCAACTATAGGCCAATATCCCTCACTAGTATACCTTGTAAACTCATGGAACACGTCTTATACACGCACCTTCTCGCTCACCTAGATCGATTCAACTTTTTGTTTCCAAACCAACATGGCTTTAGGAAAAATCACTCATGTGTCACCCAGCTATTCGAGGTCATTACTGACCTTCATGTCAACACTCATGACAATCACCAGACCGATATCATCTTCATCGACTTTGCCAAAGCTTTTGATACTGTCCCACATAGTCGCCTCCTCCTAAAGCTATCACGACTCCGCATCGAACCGTGCATTCTTAACTGGATCGCTTCCTTCCTTTCTAATAGAACTCAGTCCGTAAAAATAAACGCTTCTCTTTCTTATCAATGTTCAGTATCGTCTGGTGTACCACAGGGGAGCGTTCTCGGGCCTCTTTTGTTTTTAATATATGTAAATGACCTTCCTTCTTCATTAACGTCCACCATTAGGCTTTTCGCTGATGATTGTGTCATATACAGAAAGATATCCGATACATCCGATCATTTAATATTGCAAAACGACCTTGACAGGATTGGAACTTGGTGCACCGACTGGCTCATGAATATTAATGTCTCAAAAAGTAAACACATGAACATTTGCACATCGCCAAGTAGAACGTCTACCCAGTATTCTCTCCAAGGACGCAACATTGACAGGGTGTCAGTTTACAAGTACCTAGGTGTCCACTTTTCAGAAACGTTAAACTGGTCTCATCAGGTAGATTGCATAGTAGCAAGTGCTCATAAAACCCTCGGCTTCCTGAAAAGAAATATATATCTCGCACCTCCGTCCACTAAATTGCTTGCTTACAATTCGCTTATACTTCCAAAACTAGAATACGCTAGCGCTGTCTGGAGTCCTCATCAGGCATACCTCGTTGATAGACTGGAGTCCGTCCAGAATAAGGCAGCCCGATTTATTTCCTCTGACTATTCTTCATTCACTAGCGTCACGTCACTAAAAAACAATCTCGGTCTACATTCTCTTGAGAAACGTCGACGGCTGTCACGGCTATGTCTGTTTCATACCATTTTCAATAGCGCATCAACCTTTAGGCAAACATACTGTAAACCGCCCTCCTATATATCACCCAGAACGGATCACCAACTCAAGATCCAGCCGCCCAAATCACGCACACTATTATTTTCCTCATCGCCTGTTGTCATGTGCATTGGAGATTGGAACAATATGCCATATGAAGTAGTATCCGAGACTAACCTTGCAGCATATAAATTAAAATGTGAACAGTCCCTTAGCAAAAAGAGGCCGTACTTGAAACGAATTTGAAATATATTGAATATGAATATTCACTTTGTATTCATTCTGTATTATTTTGGCCGCATTCGAAATACGCACGTAATGTATTCAAAATACATCATAAATATTAATCAGAAAAGATTTTAGATATACCAAAAATATAATTCCTTCCCCTCAAGGAAAGCGGCTACGTAATTTTTTTATTTTTTCGGATTTTGTTAGTAAATGTATTTCTGTGGTATTTGAAGGCTCTATTAAATACATCCCACAACTACACATCAGAAACGAACACAAACACAAACACCATGACGCACTGAACACCTGAATCACAGTCCCGTTGACTGCTCTAGAGCCTTATATAGCCTACATATTCAAGGTAATCATTTGGCCGGTGACCAGCTCTGCACTTATTAAGGTTCTAAGTATTCTATCTTCTCCTAGGGAGTCTGTCAAATGGGAAACAGTGTTTTGAAGTTCGTGGACGATATCTCTTACTAAAAAGCATTAATACAACTAACAATAATTTGGCGCAGTCGCTAAAACAATATCCACAAAAACGGCTTCTAGAAGAAATGTTATTGCTTCTTTGCATGGCGCCACTCAGGATGAAGCGAGTCAAGCTAGTTTCTTCACTTTAAAATAGTAATTTTGCTTTTCTTTACTAGTTGACTATTTAATATGGTCATTAACGTCACTATATGAAAGTCACTACTCACATCACATACAATGGCGAGTATACACATTCAGTGAACTAACATTGCTCTAACACAATTCCACGCCAAACATATCTGCTCACAGCTCTTGCTGAAGCTTTCCAGCATCAGCAAGTGTTGTGGTTGTAGTTCCCGAACCCCGTTTGTGATTGGTGTGCAAGAAACTCATCAGGTGTGTTCTTGATAGAAAAAAGGAAACAATAACATAAAATTCTCTGATTCATCAGTGCGATGCTGCACAACTCAATTGACAAACTAATCAAATGTTGTATTTAGGCAGTTTAATGTACTCCACATCTGCTTGAAGTGAATTTCTGATAGGCGAGCTTTTCAATACTTTGGTAGTTTAAGTCAAACTACCAAATTATTGCAGTCAAAAGGTACTTAGGGTATAACACAACAGTATTTACGATTTCCAGGTATTTTAAGAGCATTCTGCACATATTTTTGATCGCTGCCTTTTTTTAGGGTTGGAGTATATTTTCCATGAAATAAACTAATATTTTAAGAAATCTAATTGAAAGGTATTTTGTGCCTACTAATTTAGTATTTACATATTTCAGAACGCATGAAGAGAACTTCAAATGTAGTTTAAATAAAGGCATTTTAAAACTATTTTCAGAAATATATTTTAGAACTAAGTAAAAAAAAGAAGTGTGTATTTTTGGTCTATTTTTTGTGTACTTACAATTATGAGCTGTACTTCAAATACACTCAAATTAGAATGTGGTATATTTCAAACGTCTTAGTTTTCGCTAAGGGATACCTCGGAATGAGCAGTTAGTAGCGGTCTCTCCCTTGACATTTATTTGCTTTGGACGGTGTTGTATATTTGTACTTACTCATCTTGATCTTTTTTTGCGTGAACTTTTGTTTACACCCATTCAATTATGTCGCAATCTATGAAACTCCAATGTTATATCATGTATGTGTTCTTTTTCCTGCTCTTTTGTGTGCACGCTTTCACCTGTGCATTTTTGTGTGTGTTATTCTAAGATGTAAATAGTGTATACGCGAAAATACTGTTTTGAATTTCTAATTGTATATTATGAATTTCCCCCTCATGTAATGCGCTCGCAAGTCGAGTGCCTTTGAGGTATTAAAATGAAATGAAATGAAAATCTGTGAAAAACACATGCTTCGCGTTATATTGGCTAAGGATACTTATTAGCGCTACAAAGACTTAAATTATATCAAGACTGGCATGTGCTGATCCTTGAAAATGCGTAAACTTGACATGCTCTTTTCGTGGCTGGATTATGGCAGCATCTTCTAAGTTATATTCGTCAGTCATTTGATCTAAAAACTAGGCACTTTAGTCCTGGCGCACATTTTCGTTTGACCTATCAGTCGCGTGGAAAGCACAATTAAAGTCACCCAGTAACACAACAATTTTTAAAGTGTCATGTACGTGTCGGAAAAACTGCTGGTAGCCCTTTAAACCGATTAGAAGCCTATACACAAATTCCACGCCACTGTATGTCATGCATAAAAAAAGGCACACAAGATAAACCGCCCAGCTTAATCTGTTAAAATGGAAAGCTCGGAAGCCTCATGCTTTTCTTTAACAACAACAAACAACCTGCTGATGCACCCACAGCGTAATAGCCGCAGATATACACTGGCAAGAATGTTCAAAACACGCTAGAAATGCTATCATTATCCGACAGCTTAGTTTCCTGTACTGCAACTATGTCAAGGTTTTCCTCAAGCTGATATTGCTTCCTACTCGCACTTAAGCCGCGAACATTTATAGTTGCAATAGGCACTGCGTCCTCGAGCTCGAATCCTGTCACTTATATAATTGGACACCTAGTGAATTGGATCATGACCCAGGTCATCAGGAGTTACTAGTGGTTTCGGTAGGAAGCGACCCTTTTTGTAAGTTCCCTCTTTGAAACAGAGCTGCAGCTTGCGCTCTTCTTCCGTGTGACCTGGTGGGGCGATCCCACGAAGTGGTCGTTTTGTCGGTTGGGAACTTGATTCACACGATTCAACTTCCTTGCCGTTGTCAACAGCTTCCTGGAGAGACTGGCTGCTGTTGCTCTGAGACTGGTCGACTGGCTTGCCCAGATCAGGTAGTTGTTCCGCCGCCGAGTATTCCCGCTGAGAAACACCGTTGCCCAACACAGGTGGTCGTGCTGTCGCTTCATCCTCCCCGGACACTTCGGTGTTTGCAGCAGCGTTGTTAACTGCAGCGGGCGTAGATGGTTGACTTGACGGGGGTTCGGGTGCTTCGTTTCATACTGGAGCTAGTATACTTCGCTTCCCGCAGTTGTCGCGTTTGCTTCTGCTTCGTTCATTTGCATTTCCGAGGTGTCCCAAAACATCGAGGTCCGGGCGGGCTATCTTCGTCCACGTCCCCGAAACCGTGACAAACGTGGCAGCGCGGTACACGACAGTCTTTTCGAATGTGCCCTGTCTTCTTACAGCGCAAGCAGAGAGGTGACCGGCGTGGCACAACTGATAGCACGCTGTCTCCGAGCACCCGCAGCTGATGCGGCAGTCTTTCGATGTGATGCCTTTCTTCAGTGACATTGTTACCGACCGCGTAGTCGTTTGCACGCCCCGAAATCCGCCCGTGCGCCAGGTTTCCCTTGCAACCTCAAGCACTTTGCCGAAAGGCTCGGAGAGCCATCCTGTCTGCTTCGTCCGTCACGTAGAAGGGCAGCCAATGCAGTTTAAGAGGAAGTAGTTTTTTTCTGGATCAATCACCAGACACGTGCTCTTCTTCACTTGCAGCTTACTGGCTTTATCTATAAACTGCTTAGCTGCCGACGACTTCAGGGTTAGCATCTAGACATTGTCCATCTGGTAGGCTCTAATCGGACTTCCCCAAGTACTCCCAACCAGACTTGAGAAGTAATCTGTTACAGGTAACGGACTACTTGTAATCCGTTACTGTTTCAAGTAATTTTCTAATTGCCACGTTACTTTTTTCGGAATTAATTTGTAATGTATTTTCGTTACAAAATATTGGTAACACATTTCTTTAATTATTCGTTACTTTTTAAAAATATGCGCATAATACAGTAACTGGAGCAATACGAGCAGAACATCCAGCAGCATAAAGAGAGCAAGTTTAACAAACACATCAGGAAGGGGAAAATATCCGAAAAGAAAACACCATTTTTCGTGTTACCCGTAACTAGAACCATGCACTAGAAAAACGGGCAAGGCATGCACATATATACGAAAGACAGAGATCAAGTAAAACAACGCCGAGGAGGCTCTCCGTCGTCTTCAATCATGTTTTTCTTAACCATTTTGTTCTTAGCCCGAGACTGAGGCAGGAAAAAAGGAAAGTTTCAACGTAGAAGGAAAATGAACAGTCGAGGACACGTCTCTGACACAGCTAAAGACAAGTTTATTTGGTCACCCTCTTATACACACTCCACGAACTTCACCACAGAACATTCTCGCCCACCAGACAGTGATCTGTGAAAAACAGATGCTTCGCGTTATATTGGCTAAGGATACTTATTAGCCCTATGGAGACTAAAATTCTATCAAGACTGGCATGTGCTGATCTTTGAAAATGCGTAAACTTGACATACTCTTTTGTGGCTGGATTATGAGAGCATCTTGTAAGCTATATTCGTCAGTCATTTGATCTAAAAACTAGGAACTTTAGTCCTGGCGCACATTTTCGTTTGACCTATCAGTCGCGTGGAAGGCACAGTTAAAGTCACCCTATAACACTATAATTTTTTAATGTGTCATGTACGTGTCGGAAAACTGCTTCTGTGGTGAAGTTCGTGGAGTGTATATAAGAGAGCGACCAAATAAACTTGTCTTTAGCTGTGTTCCTCAACTCTTCATTTTCCTTCTACTTTGAAACTTTCCTTTTTTAATGCCCCAGTCTCGGGCTAAGAACAAAATGGTTAACATCCACCAGCTCGCCTGCGTACTCACTGCATTATCAGTGTTTTCCTTCTTTTCCAGGAAAGGAGAAAGCTCTTCGTGTTTAATTGTTTTTGTCCTTTACGCCGTTTCACCCTTTCCAACGTTTTTCGACGTCTCCCGCCACCTGCACAGACATCAAATGCGGGTCCATATCCCCTCGATTTGCGGGCCCACAACTCGCGTAACAGACGATGTAGCCTCGCGCGAGGGGTCTTCTTCTCTTCGTCTTTGATGTGCGCTACTGTATTCTAGCACGCTCTTGAGGCACGGCTGAAGAGCGCCTGGCGCGAGATTAAGAGCATCGTCTTCGAGGGTACGGATGATACCTTTTTTGGCTTACTTGTCTGGGCATGGCGGTCGAGTCCACTCCTCACTTTATAGTTAACTGTCAACATAGAAGGGGGGTGGGGGAGTTTCATCTAAGAAGCGCTGACAGAAGAGAGAGAGAGAGGGAGAACGCGTTAAAGTGGTGTGATCGTCTATTGTTTTGTGAGACCGATGGCCACCACTTCTCTCGCACTCTATGTCCTCCCCTCCCCTGGTGCCCACGAATATTAATATAAAAGTGAGAACCGATGAACCATCGATAACCTGTAACTGCCCTCTTTTTCTCTGACTGGTCCAGTTTTCGGTCACGGAGTGTACGTCGTCTCCATGGTCATCTCTTAATGAGATGTTCAAAATTCAGAAAATTAAGGAGAACAGAAACCTACAGTTCAAGTGCATACTTTGCTTGCCAAAAAAAATACACACACACACACACTGTCATTAGCAACAATAACAAACTCGAGACTACGGAAACACATTAAGGTAAGATGGGACACCTGCACTCTGCATTGGCTATACATTGTAACGTTAGTACCAATTTTTTTTTTCTTGTGAATAACAGGAGAATTAACCGAGTAAAAAGGGAGCTTTCGTAGATCACTTCTTTCGCTCCGAATCTCGTAGCGGAGGTAGACGCTGCTACTGAGCATGCGCACCGCTAGCTTTGTCTGTACAATTCGGAGGATCATATCCAGAGGTCGTAAGCTAGCGCGATAGCGGGTGTGGTTGCAGGTTTCGGTGCCTTGCCAGCCTACAGGCGACCGGAGTGCACCTACACTCTTTCTCTTAAATACAATATTTTATTTTTGCAAAGACTATAATACGTGCGTATGAGAAATAAAAAGTAGTGTTGCAGAACAGTTTTTAAAAATATCAAAATTGTTTCTACTGTTTTCTGAAAAAGTGTAGGGAAAATGTAACGGGAAAGTAGTTTGTAACTTGACGAGTAAAGTAATCCGTTACTTTTCAGCGAAAGTAATTTTTAACGGTAATCCATTACATTTGAGGCTCGGTAATTTGTAATTGTAATCCATGACATTTTTTAAGTAACAAGCACAAGTCTGCTCCCAACCTGTGCATTCCTTCGAGGAAATTATTTACCTTGTAGGGTTGCCCGGAGACGTCACAATGTAGAAAAACAGAGTTCAATGTGACAGTACCTGAGAGCAGCGGGGGCAGTATAACTCGGTACTTCTGGGTATTGTTGGAAACAGACGCACCGCGTCCTGACCGGGCCGTTTTCACCGCTCCGACGGAGTTCATGACAACACAACCGACATGCTCGAAAGCCGGAAGTGGAATCCCACCACGCAAGGCACGCTTGCACGTCTTTCGGGTTGCACTCTTAAAGACGAAGCTTAGGCGTCCTCCTGTATTTTATTGTTGAACGGGTTTACCGGCTCGGTTCTGAGTTAGACATTTCGAGGAGAATAGTGATTGCCTACTTTACTACATCAATCAAATTTATATAATTTGTGGGCTTCACTCTTGTATTCCTAGTAAATCAGCATTAGCATTCCTGATGATTGCCATCCAGAGTTAATATAAGGTATAAATAAAAATGTACTTTTTAAACTGTTTTCTTCTGTCTTTCTTTCAGTTTTTGCCGCAGGTTTAGATTTAATAGGAGGCTGTAAAATTTGCCGTTGATGACTTAACAAGAAATAGACAAAAGGAAAGTGTTTAGTTTTGACACATTTTAGTTATTATTGCCTGTAGGTTGAACCATAAATCGCTTTAAAATTTTGAATCGGCACCCAGCCCTGAATTTTGTGTATAACCCTATCGCCGAATCGGATCCAAAACCAAATAATCAGGATTGTGAGCTGATCTGCCAATCATAGAAATCTCACGCGAAGGAAATGGCATTCGCTGTCCCTTCTGACATATGTTTAAGTTGCCCAGAACGGGATGCGGACCAAAATACGTGGCTTGTATACGAGTCACGAGTTTTAATCGCTATCCAAATTGCCTCGATTTTTTTTTTCGCTTTTTACTCTTACGATACCCGGAATTACGACGGCCCGAGACACTATTTGGAAAAAGCGTGTGGTGGAATTTTCAAACTTTCCGATGCATTTCCAAATAACGGCTTGCTAAACACATCTGTCAGACGTGTTCTCGGCAGACTCTAATGTATGTCAAAGACATTGAAGGTTTCCCATTGGCCAATCACACTTTGATAAATGTTTACTCAAGAGGACTTTTGGCCATTCAAATTCTTGCGTCCTTACTTATATTCAAAGCAACGTACGCTAAGGTGTCCGTATTTACAACCCGCTCTCCATATACGCACATATAAATATTAGACAAATTCTCACACCGTCTATGCGTCACTGAAACAAGAAAAATGACGAAATACCGCACTCATTACTTGGACAAATAGAGAACGTGTTACCGCAATAAAGACATATAGAAAATATATGCGCACACAGAAGCTCTGCAGAGTAACCTATAGCGTCGTTGTTCTTCTTGTGTTCTTGGTCTATCTTTTTCGATCATATACCTGCGGCTCGCTTGTGCATTGGCCCTTCGACCAGCATTTTTGTGTACCTTTGGCTAGTATAGTGAGTTAATATATTTTTCTCCCATTGTACTCCTCAAAGACAGGAGAGGTCTATTGTAACTTTAAGGAAGCAGAAATGAATTCCAGTATCTGGATTTCGAAAAAACTCATATAACCAGGAGCGCGGTCAAACGTTCAGTGTGCGCAACGCTTTCTGGAACTGTAAGCCATGTCGGGCAGCTCCGTCCACGTTTCTTCTAATGATTACTGCAGGTGTTGCGCAGTGTCCGGGACGACATGAAGCTCCACGTCTTGGCCCTGTACGCCATCTGTTTAGATCACTGTACAAACTTTCGAGAGACATTTGACAGGTTTACGGCAGAATCCGTAAAGTTCCAGCTCATCCGCTTCAAAGTTGCGGCAACATCCCATAGCGTAAGACGCTCTAATGGTGCACATGGAGCTCGCAGTGTCCTCAAGTGCGTCGTAGTCTTTATCGTTGATAGTGGCAGTCTTTATGTTCTTCACGTCAGCTTGCACGCTGGTCGACGGAAACGCGACGTATTGCGCTGAGTTGTTTGCCTTTACGCTCCCCGGAGCCTTTTCACTATTGATCATAGGGCAGTCTGTCCTGATATGCCCATACTTGCGATACTTGAAGCACCTTGGTCCTTCTTTCTTGAGAGCCACTTTGGTCGAGTCGATCTCTTCCTGTTTCGTCCACAGCTGCCGATGCTGACAGAAACCTTGCTCCACCTTGATTTGGTTCACGGCAGCATGGTTCCATGGCAACTGCGGAAAGCGGCATTCCCTGACTCCAGCTTCTTAGCTGCCTCCAGGAAATCCAAAGACGTTGCGAAAGTCGCTGCTTGAAGACGCAGGACCGCAGCGTGAATATTGTAAGATCTTCTCACTTCGGAACGTTCCGAAGCGATAAGATTATAAGATTGCGTCATTGTAAACTTATTTTCTTGATGTCAGACTTTGAGCAGAGGAAGCTCTTGTTGAAAAAATAACCAGCGACGGACTCACGTTGTCCTGTGTCCGCTGGAGCATCCTCTCGTAGAGTGCGAGGGGGTTATTGTCGTCATCGGGGAACATCTTTTGTAGTTCTGCCCATTTCGAGCAGGTTTCCTGTCAGCTTCCCGGTCGCTCGATGCCATTTAAGAGCCGTCCCGCTCACCATCGATGACACAACAGCGAGCGTCATTCCATCGCTCCACCCAGCTTGCGCCGCCACCTTGGTGACATGTGAAACCTAGTTCCGCACACTTTCCCTCATAGCGCCCGCTGCCGACGACGAGCCAGAGAAGGCGGAAATGGACGCCGTCAAGTCCGGCATCGCGGTCACCGATGCGAAACCCGGTCGTGACGCTCTCAACTGCACGTTGGCGAGCTGATCGGGAAATGTCGCTAGGGTGCGTATGAGCTCACAATCTCCGGCCAAGGTTGTGCTTTCTCGCCAAGTCAACGGGAACACTGAACGCTCTCTTCTCGGTAGTCGGAAACAATGGAGGCGCACCACCGCCCGTGAGGAAGACTCACGTTCGTCGTCGTGAACGCTGTCGCAGCCACCACTGCTCCGAGAAAGCGGTTTTCTCACTTCTGAATGTTAAAACTTCGAAGTAATATCATCGAACGTTCATAAACGAACTGGTTTATTTAAAGACGATAATACTTCTGGCCGATCAAGCCGGCGCCATCTTGCGTCTCGATCTCTCCGTGGTTGCCAACCGTGGATTAGTTCGCCGCACCTGACGGTCTACTCGACCGATCGCTAACACTACGTCATTACAGAAGAGAAACTAGCGCGAACCGGTAACACCATTTTACTTTACGCGTTTCCAACAACATTGCATCGACACACGTTTCTTTCTTTTATGCGGACCATCTCTCTTTGAATTTGATTGGTGCTGAGGGCAGAAAGACAGAACGGTTAGCCAAGACGTGTTTTGCGTATAAGTCGTTACTCTGCCATGGGCTTGGGGGAGAGGAAAAAGGTAGAAATATAGTTTTGAGAGAACATAGTAAAATGGTTGAGTGATAAAACACATGATGAGGGTGACTTTCGAACTCACACAAACAGATTGTCTTTTTAATTATTTAGTAACAGACAATGTAAATAACAGCTTTAAGACAAGCATGGTGTGGTTCTAAACCGGGCGAAGCGAATACCGCAGAACATTTCCGTGTATATTTTTTAAGCTACGAAGCAATATATCTAGCAAATATGGTGAGCGTCTTAATTCACCGGTTCTTGCTATCGACTGAAGCACGTATATACACATAGTACATAGCAGCTGGCTCACTTCAAGGTTCCTTAGTCCGAAACGACCCACTCAACAGTTCTCTGATTAAAAGTACCAACTGCAGATGATAATAAAAACTTTCAGCAAAAAAAAAAATCAAATGTATTTTTAGTGCACTATCTAATTTGTTTTTCCTTCTCAATATCTGATTGTGATGTATACCTTCTTTGGAGTTCTGGTATGTTGTGTTTTCTAAGCAATTTCCAGATGCAAATCGTTTAAGGAAATATAAGCTTAGGCTCCCGCAAACTCCGTACGAGCGAAAAATCCGTCCAGTCAAACACTCCTCCGGACGGATGTCACGTGATTTCCGCCCAGACAAGCGCCTCGTGACGTCACGTGGTCACATGATGACAGGTGACGTGCCATCACCACGTCACGTGACACCATGATGTCACACGGTCACGAGGCCCCAGGACGCTATCTTTTTGTACCGAATTATTCCCACGCCAAGACTCCAACGAAAAGCCTTGCCTGAACTTAGGGAAAAAAACATGTACGTGGTTTTCTCGCACAGGCCAGCAGCCAACGTCCATGACTCTGGCCTGTCCGTGTAGTCACATTCGTCCGTGACATTGTGTTTGTGCGTGACGTTACTTATGCACGTGATGTCACACTTGTCAATCACCTTACGTTTTTCTTCAAAATCACTCTAAGGCAAAAAACGAATTCTTCTTAAAATCCGTAACTTTGCATATAGCGACCGCTGCGGCCCCTTCGAGCTAACGACGGAAGCGAATATTGTGACCGCCCTTACCAGACGTACAGAAGAGAGAGCGTCACGCAAGCAGTGGGAGAAGAGGGGAAAAGGAACTCTACTCTTACCCGGGCACTCTTTTGTCTGTCCCAGACATCGTTTTCCGCCCTATAGAAGATTACCCCGAACACTTCAATTAGCCCGCCACTTAAGCTGTGTACGAACGCAGCTTTCTTTTCTATCTCACCCGTGACTTTAACAGCACTGCTCGCAACTATAGTGTTGCAACTGGTGTTGCAATTAGAGTATACACGTTTGCAAGACAGGCTCCTGCACGTTGCCATTTTGAGCGATGCTGGCGCCTCCTAACTTTTCCCCAATGCTGGTTTGTGCTAGGGGCACGTCATTGATGTGCGCGAATGTGGACCAACCAGGAAATTGAGTAGCCATGACGAGATTTGTGACGTGTGCGCGTGTGAAAGAGAATGGCGTTGGCGCATCCAGGGGCGCACGAGGGCTGGGTCCGACAGTGGATTGCTGGGCATGCTCGGATAAAGGTGTGCTATTTCTCTATGCAGCCTCACTTCTACTTCTTGCGGGTAAACAGTGTACACTGATCCCCCAAAGACGTCCGCGTGAGGTGCACCTTGGTAGCGAACTATATAGATCTTTCGGAAGAACACTGGCTGGCGACAATTGGGTTGTGGAAGGAGCGTCTGGCGCATTCTGATTGGCGATTTGAGACTTCATTAATTTCTTTATAATGTTGAGGTTTGTTACTTGTTCGGGTATTTTATTTTATCTTTCGTGCTCTTTCTCGGTCGAATACAATACCTGTATATTTATAAGCAGTTTTTTAGAGTCTCTCGACGCTCAGTGCCATCTACTTCAGCAAGAGACGGCTGGTAATATTGTACGACCAGCAGCAAAGGTCCCGGTTGGAGTGTTGGTCCCCCTCACCTCGGAGCGCGGTTCGAGGTTAAGCCGGGATTCCACTTGCAAAGGTAGTCTTCCTCCGACGCGCTGATTGGCTCACTAAGACCGCGTATCCTTTGCAGTTTGCGCGTATCCTTCGCAGTTTGCCAAGTAACAGTGGGACGGAGTGTAGACGACGTTGTACCTTAAAATGTTTAGGAATAAACTCCCGTTACGTCGTCTGACAGTAAGCTTAAACTATATGGGCCTGTGGAGATATGAGGCAGTTTTAAGATAGTGGCAAAGAATAGCGACGTCGGCAATGCGCATGCGTGCGCTAAACGCTCACCGCATTTTGCGCTTTGCGTAGAATATTTCGAGTACGATATGTTTCGGAAATTGCGCCCTACGCAAAGAGTGTTTCCGCTCCTCTAAGCAGGATTCGTGATGCGCTACAAGCACAGTTAGGAAATTGTCACTCTGCAGTCGCGGCTGATGCCGCTTTTGGCGGTCGTTGTGAGCGCGACGTCGGCGGTATCTTCGCGCACTCTTAGAAAAAAAGGGAATACTCTTGCACCCTTTGTCCTATATAATAGACCCCAAAACTTTAGCTCGACGTACAGTGCACTGACATCGAATTGACGGCCCCAGATTTTACGAGGGGCTTGATAACGATGGGATATAACTTATTAAAACGCTAAAGTAGGTTTCAAAGACTACAAAAATAAAACACTGAGGCTTTGCAGTAGGGCCAAGAAAACCCCGATCCTTTCTTTGTTTTGCAGTAGTGCCAAAAAACCCGATTACCTTGATGATGTTTTGCCATAATGCGAAACTCCGAGGTTTTACAGTAAAGCGCAGTTCACACTCTTGCAACCGAGTTCGACCGAGAGAGACCGAACCGGTTTTTAAGCCTCTTGCGATCTCTTAGGACCAGCTCTGCTGCAGCCGAGCTGGTCCTAAGAGATCGCAAGAGGCTAAAAACCGGTTTGGTCTCTCTCGGTCGAACTCGGTCGCAAGAGTGTGAACGGGCCTTAAGGCCAAGAAAATCCCGATTGTTGTTAGTGGGCAGGGACCGCCGGCAACTCGCTGCTTGCGACGCGCGAACATTTCTCGGTTTTATGGTACGGCGGATACGGTGTGCGAACGACAGCATACACGAGACCCCTCTTGCCGAGGGGACGCAAGTGGACACGAACGGTCGACCGCTCACGTCGCATTCTCGTATCTAACAAATCCAAAAAGTATACCGTGAACCAAAAGCTTTCTATCTTCTTAGTGTCTTTCTTTCGAGTGTGAGATAAAAGTGGTTACTGTACCTTGGTGGCGTTCCAAGCGCGAGATGCTCGGGTATTTGCATCACGGAGCAGAAACACTATCCTGAAACCCTGTTGCGTAGCGTGCGTAACGCAAGCACTAAATTTAGCGCTAGCTTGCGCTAAAATTGCGTACGTTATTCTAAAATACGCCATTATGTATGAAACGAAAAATATGAGATAACTTATGTGCCGTCTGGGAGGAATTATTAAACAGGTTAAGCATTATGCGCAAGCGTCACTCATATTTTATTACAAATTTGAGACGCAATCTTTTTGAAACATAATCTGTGCTCATTACAAATCCGCCGTGTGGCGTCTAGGTTTAAGCTCATGTATTTACTAGTGATGGGCCGAACTTCTGACGAATCGAAAATTTCGGCGCCAAATCTTGTGAT